>JANZXP010000009.1:417181-428826 GCA_027576715.1 Erythroxylum flavicans
CTCTCTCATTGTCTGAAGAATCATTCTCAGATGTGCCACATGATCTTCTCTACACTTCGAGTACACCAAAATGTCATTAATGAAAACAATTACAAACTGATCTAAATAAGGTTGAAATACCTTATTCATCAATGCCATAAAAGCTGCTGGAGCATTGGTCAGTCCAAATGGCATTACCAAAAACTCAAAGTGCCCATGTCTGGTCCTAAATGCACTCTTTGGAACATCCGCCTCAGCTATTTATAGCTGGTAATATCCTGATCTCAAGTCTAACTTTTTGAACACCTGAGCTCCTTGTAATTGATCAAATAAATCATCTATCCTTGGTAGTGGATATTTATTCTTAACTATTATCCGATTCAACTGCCGGTAATCTATACACAATCTCAGAGTTCCATCCTTTTTCTTTACAAAAAGTACCGGAGCTCCCCAAGGTGACACACTAGGCCTGATGAAACCCTTATCTAACAATTCTTGCAACTGGGTTTTCAGTTCCTTTAATTCAACAGGCGCCATCCTATATGGGGGAATTGACATAGGAGCAGTACCTGGAACAATATCAATGGTGAACTCCGTCTCCCTATCTGGGGGTAATCCTAGTAGGTCAGCCGAAAATACATCCAGAAATTCCCTAACAACTGGAATGTTCTGGATGGTTTGTTCATTCTGAGTATCCACCACATGGGCTAGATAAGTCTCACAGCTACTTCGAATCAATCTCAAAGCACTCAAAAGTGAAATTAGTCAGGCTGGCACTGCCTGACTAACTTCTCGAAACACCACCCTTGGTTGATTAGGGGATTCAATCACTACTTCCTTAGTATAACAATTCATCACTGCCTTATGAGCAGTAAGCCAGTCCATGCCTAAAATGAGGTCTATCTCTTTCAGTTGTAATATAATCAGATCGACGTCTAATTCTGCCTAATCAATCTTAATTATACACTTATTACATATCTCACCAATTACTGTTGTGCTACCTATAGGAGTATTCACTACCAAGCCACATTTCAATGTCTCATGTTCACAATACAATTTAGATGCCAGATGTGGGGTGATGAATGAATGTGTAGATCCTGGATGTACCAGTGCATATGCTTCAAAATTAAAAACATTCAACCCACCTGCTACCACATCTGGAGAGTTCTGTGTCTCCTATCTGGTAATGGCGTAAACCCTAGCTTGAGGTTGTGGTTGGTTACTTTGCACCTCAGTTCTGGCACTAGGCCCTGATGACTAAGTTCTACCTCCACCTCTTCCTCTTTGTGCAGATCTGCCAGCTCTACTTTGCTGAGCTGTATCCTCAGTCTGGTCCTTCCTCTACTTCCAGACTGTACTTCCAACATCTCAGGGCAATCCTTAATCTGGTGCTCATATGAGCCACATCAAAAACATGCTCCCGATATTTGCCAACATTCACCCCCATGATTTTTACCATAATGTTCATATTCAGGCAATTGGTATGACTGACTAGCAGACATTTGTCCTCTACCTCCCCCAGACTGAACTATTATACCTCTCCCTCGAGATTCAGATTGTCTCGATCTAGACTGAAGTCGAGATGATCTGTTCCGTCGCTTTCTAAAACTTCTGCCAGAATTAGCCTGAGACTCATCCTGCCTCTTACCTCTAACCTCCTGTGTGTGTTCCTGCCTGACTATCTTTCAACAATTGCTCAATTCTAATCGAGGCTGCTAGAAGTTCTGTAAAGCTATTCAAGTTAGAAACGTTGAGTCTCATTCTGATCTCCATATTCAACCCATCCTCAAATCGTTTACATTTACTTCTTCAGTTGGGACCAGTATAGTTGCATACCCCATTAGCTCATTAAATTTTATCTCATACTCAGCCACTGTGAGTCTGCCTTTCTTCAAGTCTAAAAATTCTTTCATCTTCCGATCCATATAAATCTTTGGCATATAATTCTCTCGGAACACTCTAAGGAAATCTTCCCAGGTCAAATTACAAGGTCTGGTGGTACTGCCGGGAACAGTTTTCCACCACTGATATGCGGGACCTTGCAAGAGTGAGACGGCATAGTCGAACTTCTCATCTATCTCACTGTCCATTTGGTCAAACACTCTTTTGGTTCGCTCAAGCCATCCTTCTACTTCAGCCGGGTCTTTACTTCTGTAGAAGTCTACAGCTCCCTGCTTTCTCAGCTTATCATATCTTCTTTCTCACCTCACGGGAATTCTCTGAGGCATCTAAGCAAAATCAGGTACAGGAGACTCTAAATTGACTCCTACAGACTCCCTGTCAGCTGACTCTACATCATGAGCTCCTATGGAAGATGACTTATAACAACTAAAAAGTGTGATCATTATCGGAATATCTCTCTCTTTAGCATATCTTAACTCATATTTGACCCTAAACATGCCAAACCATGCTCTGATACCAAAAATGCAACATCCCACTACCATAAGGTACATACCCAAGCTTTTGGGAACATAACCTATGATAATGGTATGTTGGAGCAATAACAAAGCTAACTTACACATGGCATCATCAACATCCTTTAAAATCATTATAAGTCTTTCTTAAAAACGTTCGTTCCATTGATTTGTAAAGTTTACATTGTTTCCATCAACAAATATTTACAAACCCCTAATACAGGTTCTGACAAACTATAAAATAGCAAAAGCTATATTCCTTCGGGAGTTAGCTGACAGACCTCTGATCCATTTCTCTATCCCCAGAAACTTTATGTCTTGACTAACACTTAAGTCTCCTGTCTCGTACCTCAAAAGCCACGGTGTAATTTTTGATGAATTTTGCGAACTCAATGAGTGAACCATCATTGATGAATTCACCGGATTACACAATACAACACATATTTCATAGTTATTCACTCAAACAGACAAGCATTTATTCAGAAATTAGTACAACAGAAGATCACTCATTTTAACTTGCATATCGTTCAAACATTACGCACGTATTTGCATGAGACATGCATGAGACTCATATTCGTTCTTTTTGTTATGACTGAGTGCCTTTCAAGGAGCATAGCTCGACATGCAGATCATATAGGTCACGGAGCAAAGCTCTACGTGGAGGCGCTTTTAACTGACATCTCAAGTCACAACGCTATCTGAGCATGCATTTTATGAAATGCATCAAATGCTGAATAGATCATACACAATATCTTATGCAACTGCTCGGATGATGTTTTCATAATCATCGGACCTCAGTCCGGCATTTAACTATTGTTGAGAAACAGAATCACTGGAAATCATAACAAATCAGGGCACTTCCAATACATAGTCATATAACAAACTCCTCGGACCTCAGGTCTGGAATTTAGAAACAGGACATAAATAACTCAATCATATTGGAAGTGAACAAATCAAAGTTCATACAATCAAATCATTCCTAGGAATACATCTAGGTTGACTCACAGTACACTCCCAGAAGCTATTGCCTGGATGGTCCGGCAATGTCTGACTGTCGTTCGATGTGCTCCTCTAAAACAGACAGAACACATTCACAATTATCATCTTTTGTACAAACGTACCAAAAAAATCAAAGTATAGAAAGTATGCACGATGTATGTTCAATGGCAATTCCAGGGTTTCTTCATAACTTCTCTCTCTCTCTTATCAAAACTTATTAAAATCCATTAACATCACGATTCAATTCTTATTGGCCTCTTTCTATGGCACTTTTTCATGTCTCACGTAAACTTAGGGGGTGCAATGGATATAAGTTTATTTACAGAAGATGTATCTTTACAGACGACGCATCCTTACAGAAGAAGATGAGTTACAGAAGAAGATGATTTACAGAAGAAGATGACGTCACCCAGAGAAAGCTGACGTCATCACAAAAGAAGTTTTATTATTAGCATAACTTATCCTACAGATATCGGATTCAATTGTTCTTTATATGATTCGAAAGAGGACATCAAGATATACAAATTCCATGAAGTCCTCAAAGACCAATTTTATCTTCTGAAGGGTCAAAAATAGGGTAGAAAATATATAATGAACAGTAACACAGAAGGAGTTCATGAATAGTAACATAGAAGAAGTTCATAAACAGTAACACAGAAGAAGTCCATGAACAGTAACACAGAGGAAGTTCATGAACAGTAACACAGAGGAAGTTCATGAATAGTAACACAGAGGAAGTTTCGGCCACTTAGGTAGAAAGTAAACGAATGCAAGAAGTAAAAGAAGCAATACGCAGACGAAGCAAAAGACAGACGAAGCAAAAGATAGACGAAGCAAAAGACAAAGGAAACCAAAACACAGACGAAGCAATACAGAGGAAGATGACGTCACCCAGAGGAAGCTGACGTCATCACAGAAAATACGTCTTTACAGACGATACAGAAAACAGAAAAAGCAGAACATATCATCTTTCATGCCTATATGAATTCTATACATCATTTTCATTGTTATTATACCTCCAAGTATGAAAACGTCATCTATACTACTCCCTTTTTAGCTCTAGAACACTGAACAACTCAAAAAGCCAAAACTCACATAAATACCAAAATCGCAGACTACTATTCATGCTTGCATGATATTTCTGCATTTTCTTTCTTCTGCATTTGCTTTTCAATTTACCCAACTTCCAGAAACCTCATATCTATTCTCTACACTGTGAACCTTCTCATACATATATATATCCAACATGCACATACTCATTTATGTAGTGGAAACAACATTACAATCACTTACTTGCTTAACAAGTACTCTAACACTGAAATAGAAGTCAACCCCACAAAAAGCTCTTAATTTGCTATTCGGTGATGAGGATCAGGGAAGAGAATTACAATGTGGAGCGTTTCAGTGAAGAATGGAAACTATAGTGGATTCTTCATAATTTAAACAATATAATACGTGGGTCCATTGCATATCCCTCACGTGTGCTATTTATGTCCACTGATTCACCATTTGTTATAATCACAATTAGCCATAAGTAATTCCATTAACCTAGAAATGCCAATGAAAATATGTACAATTGTATGAATGTGCCAAAACAGTATATAAGTCACAAATAACTTATGTCTAACGTGCATTAGTCTTAAGTCATATAAACATCTCATAAATAACTGTTCTAGCCGTATAGGTAACAGGATGTTACATTTTTGCCTCTCGTATTTTTTCAAATGTTGATTCATCAACTCTCTGAATGATGGAAAACAAGGCCTTCTTGTCCTTCTTGCATGATTCCTTAAGTGATCTCTTATGCACGTTTAATAAAAATGCTTCAGTGGTCTCATCTTCAGGCTGAGCATGTAGCCCTCTTCAACAATATCCCACAAATCTTGTGAGTACCTTTATTTGGATGCTCTAGTTATCATAATTTGTTTATGTTAATTTTGGAATTTCAGACTTAATCATATAGGCCATGTTTTACGTTCTTGAAATGTAGTCATGAATCCAATTCTAATACCACTTGTTGGAAATGTAATAAATTCACAATTATAGCTCAAATAATAATATATTGATAATAAATTTATGTTATACTCTTCAATAGCTATTGCTATCTGAGCTTCTGCTCAATCTCTATGTTTTTCTTCTTTTTATTTCTCGTACATGCATTACAAACACACAGGTCTTTTTATAGGCTTTGGGAGTCAGTTGTTTACCGACTTTGACAACTATAAATCCACTAACAAGATAACTCTATTAAGAAACTTTTGACATCTAGCACACACAGTTAAGAAAGTGATACGCCTAAGTAAATACAATTCATTTGTTTTTGATTAGAAGAACCCAAAAGAGTTAAACAAGGGTTTGACTTCTAACAAATTTCAGTAAGATGGAAGCAATGCTTTGTTGGACAAAAGCTAACACCAACCACGAATAGCAGGGTTTTTTTGGCCTCAATAGGTATTATTGCATGTTCATGTAGGAATATGGTTCTATCGAATCCCCTATTAACCAACATGCTTCGGAAATTTTCTTTTATTTGGACTAAAGCTTCTTTGGCATCATTTGACAAATTTCAAGCCGCGATGGCTAGTACTTCCGTTCTCACTCTTTCGGACCTTTCTCAACCCTTTGTTGTTCTATCTTCTTATAGTAAAAAGGTTCTTTTTGGTGGTAACTGATCAGCTCCTGATATGCTTCTCACCCTTCCTCTACTGTTACTGTGATTCGACTGTTCTTTAATTACACTTTCAATTTACAGAGGCTGCCCGAGACTGTGAGATGTTTTTACTAATTCTTTCTGATCAGAATTATTTCGATTGAGTGGCACCATGCTATCCTATAGCTCAGTTTATCATCTTCAGTCAGTTGGATGGCCAAGCCAAATTGGTTAATTATACCATTGAAATGTCTTTCAAACTACACCCATAAACCTCATCACGTAAGATTTTTCTTTTTGAAAGGTTAATATGGTTCTCGAAGGAATATCGTAAACGATTTACTTCACTGTCCCTGGATGAGCATCATTCAGATGGTCAGACAAATGGCATATAAGATGAGCTTATTGTGTATTTAACCTAAGTGCTCCCTGTAATCCTCGGTACTTGATTGATGAACTTAAGCTGCCAAGCGCTTTGATATCTATTTTATATATCTTCTGAATTTTTTCAGGTGTATCCTGTCAAGTACAAGAATATAATTTAACTTAAAACAACCCCTCTATGTAATGTAAACAAGCCTTTGGACCTTGAAATGCAGAAGAAATATGATTCCTGAGATGAAGAGGATCTCAAAGTCTAAGATTCCAGTTTTATGATGCTGTTTTACATAACTACAGAACCAGTAGTGACCAAACTCTAATCCTTCCTAACTATTAATTGACCCAGTATTTGTGCTTTGATTTGTTCCTAGCATTAACTAGCATCATGTTCAGTATTGAGTCTATATTATTATAAGATCCACTTGATTGGATTTGCTTTCTTGTCTCATTATTGTGCATCAACTTCAGATGTACAGGCCCTACCTAGATTCACGATATTAGAATCCACATTAAAGAATGTTGACTCTTAAACACATTACAGACAGGTCAATGAGCTGCAACTATGTTTTCCTGCTGAGAACAAGGTTAGGGGTACCAAGGCCTCTACATTCTACTTCTTTCTTCAGCTCTTATAATAAAAGAAAAATAACATGAACTAAGGCTCAAGCTTGTTCTAAACATGCTTAAATTGCTTTTACTTTGCAGATAAAAATTGTGCTTTGAACACATTTATCCCTTTGAAGAAGCACATATTCAACCATCTTCTCCTTTGCTCACTTTTTTTTACTCATTAGTGTAGAAGAAAGTTCCGTGGTCTTATGTCTTTCCGTCACTTTTATATAATTTGTTTTGCATAATTTTAGAAGTGAAGATTAACCCATAGAATAAGTTTTCGTTGCTAATAATAATAGTTAATTTTGTAATTAAGTCTTAAAATATTTCTTGTAATTATCAGCTATATTGTAGAAAAATGAAAACAAAAAACTGAAAATATAGAAAAAGGTCGCCAACAGGAGATTTATATATGAATTTGTGCATAAATATAATATTGATTTATGATTTGGCTTTGAGTTGAATTCATATGCTTCTGTAGTTATCTCAAAACAAAAACTCAACTGCTAGTGAAAATTCAGATGCATCTTCACCAACCACAATCCTTCCTTTATCATGTTCTATACAAGTACACAAAAAGCAAGTCCAAACAGAAAACCAAAACCTTTCTTGTTTTCTGTGAGAGCTAAAATCAAACTCTGATATGAAGTTATTTACTTACTTTCATGGTTGAAAGGTTTCGTCATCAGCAAAATATGAGAAATACTTCTGTGTTAGGATGGTCTTCCCTGGGTTTGGGTTGGAGATGGGACGGTATACAAGGATTTCAGCTGCCTAGTGATCAACTTGCTATCACAGAGAGCCAGCTGTAGTTGAACATCATCTGACCACCATTGCTCTAATGCATGGGCCTCCAGAAACTTTTGCTTTCCCCTTGACACTACAAACAACTTTGCTGCAACCTGCCCATTTGTACGTCCCCCCAAATTCTCCTTGTTGCCATTCTTATCTTCCAGTCCATCAGGTCCAGCATAGGAACAACAAATATAATCACTATTATTCACATATAGATGAGGTACCCATTTCTTTAGCTCCATAGTACCATTGTTCCCAAAAAAGGGTATCCAGTTCCTGAATCCAGAAGCAGAAGTCGTAGCAACTGTATTAGCACTAATGGCCTGGTTTTCAACATTTGAAGGAAGCATTGCTCTAATTTTATTCCAAGCAACCCCAGCTTTTTCTCCAACATTTCTTATGCCTGCAGCAAGAGAAACTGAAGGAGGGTTAAATAAATGAGCCTCGACGTAAATTCCCTCCTTCGCCAATGCTTTCCCCACTTGGAGGGCAAAACCAGCTCCTAAAGAATGACCTGCAACACAAACATTGGCACTTCCGTACTTTCCAGCAATTGATTTCAAGGCTTCTGATGCTGTTTTGAATCTCACAGAACCTTTCAAACTCTCCCAAGCCAGAAAACGGAGGTCGTCCAGAATATCCCTATATATTGTTGGGCTTTTGAGTAATGTCCCCCGAAGTGCTAAAATTGCCTTTGGTGCTCCACTTGGTCTGATTAGTATCAGATCAGCAAATGCTGCAGATTGATCCCATTCTAATACGGCGCCAAATATTGATCCATCTCGTTCATCAATCAAGGTTTGGACCAACTTATACTTGTATGGTATCCACCATTTTGGAGCAAGGGCATTTTCTTCACTTCTGTTCTCCTGTCTGTCAAGTTCAAGCAAGTAAACCGATTGAATGAAGCAGGCAATTACTGTTCTCTTGTAATTCTCATCTTTCCTGTAAACATAAATCATTAATAAGAAGCAGCCCGAATATGTGCATGCATTTACTGATTATCCTTTTTCTACTTTCTTGCTCATAATAGTTTATTCTTTTCACATTTAGAAATTGAAATATATCCAACATTCGCTCTGCCCTGGCAACTGTGCCTTGTTATGTTACTGAAATTTTACTATTTTAACCTGGATGTTAATATCTTTTAATTGGTCAATTAGAAGATTCCAAGTTTCCAACTACAACAGAAGTCTTAGATTCTAAAATAAAATTTCCCTTTTAGATCCGAGCAATCAAAGATATATGCTAATGAAGCTATCTCCGAAACAAATCGAAAATGAATCACAAAGATCATCTTAAAGTCGACTTTTCATAACCATAAACATCGCTGGTTTCCAAAAACCGGCTTAAACTCTTTAGTTACTAGTTTGGAAACGTGAGATACTCAAAAAAATCAACCTTCCATAAGAAGAATAGGGTAAAGCCATTAAGTGAAATCACCACTAGATATGTAAAATAAAAGGATACTATTGAATCTGTTTATACCAAAAGGATTTAAAGAAGAAAATAAATCCAACCAGCTGAAAAGGATTTAAAGAAGAAAATAAATCCAACCAGCTGAAACTCCATATTCCCTTATATGGAAACATAAAAATTTATCACAGAAAAAAATGACAACAAGAACAAACTAATAAGATCTAAGGAGACACCCACAACTTCTCTACGGAATCTTTTACTGTAAAGACAAGTAATACTAAAATAAACACACAAAAAAAGATGAAGAAGTGATGCAATCTAAACGCTAACCAGCTAGAGTTGATGATGTCTCTCCAGTTAGGAAAAGCAACATTACGAGGCCCAGAGACATGAAATGCGTAGGGGTGTGCTTCTTTGGCTTGGACCAGCACCACCTTGCTTCCCTCCGCTGCACTTGGATTAACCATTTCGCTTTGGGTTTCGTCTTCTCTGATTCTCTTCTTCGGGGTTGGCGGTGCTCCGTTGCCTTGCATTTGGAGATAATGTTATTGACTTTCTTTGTTTAGATTGCTACAGGCATCGGATTCTCTGTTTCAACCAAAGTGATTGAATCGTTACTTTATTCTCCATTTCCAACGGTCATATTTCTCCCATTCCGTACTTAATGACGATATTGCCCCTGTACTCTTCCTTTCTCGTTTCACCCTGTGAAATGTAATTCTCTTTTTCTTTATGAATAATCTCGTTATTTTATTTCACTGCACTCTGTGTGCCAGTGAGAAAATATAAACAAATTTAAGGTTAATTTGGAAAAATAAAAATGTGAAATTCAACATGCACCTGATATCAATTTTCAAGGACCAATTTGAGCTTTAGTTCACTGTCCCTGTCCCTGGATGCTCATCATTCAGACAGTTAGACCAATGGCATATGAGATGAGCTTATTGTGTATTTAACATAAGTGCTCCTTGTAATCCTTATTTTCAATTCTTTTTGCTAATAAAGAGACGTGAGTTTTACGTTAAATAAAAAGCTTTTAATTTCAATATAAAAAGCAACTTAGTTTTGGTATATTTGAATAACACTCATCATATTTAGTTGATAAAAATGGTCACATTTCATAAAAGCAAAGTAAACTCAACATTGCATTCTATGTTCCTACTAATTAGTTTGAAGCAATAAATGAATAATTTTTTTGACTATTTTCCTAAGAGGTTAATAGTTTTTTTAAATGAATTCAATATATTGATTGAGGAATAAAATTAAAATCAGCTCAACTATATTACACATGCCTTAGTATGTAGAATTATGCACATGCCTTCAGTCAACCACAAATACAATCGGGCTAATTGTAGGTAAATAAGTGGTATGTGTTGTGTCCCAGAGGAGAAAGGCTAGCCATCTACACATTGCCATTCCAAGGACATAATTCCTTCTCTTCTATTGCCTTAGGCCATTCTATGTATAAGCAAACTAGTTGCACATGTGTAAGGTCTATAGACCAGATGCCTCCATGTCTACTTCACTACAAGAAAAACATGGTTTTGCGATGGACATTACTGACGGAAAATGATAACTTTTTGTCGGTATGTAAGATTAACGACGGATATTACCGACGGACATTACCGACGAACAAAGGTGTCGTAGAAACGGTAGCTAACAAATATCGACGGAAAATGCAAACCGTTGGTAAATTTATCGACGGAATATTTTGACCGTCGGAATATTTACAAATGGAAAATTATTTTCCATTGATACATTTACCAACGGTTTAAATCCTTTCGTCGATAAGTTGTTACAAAGTTACCGACACATAATTCCGTTTGTAATTACCGACAGTATTCTATTGGTTATTTCGTCTGTGATTACCGGAGGTATACCGATGGGTTCTCCGTTTATGATTACCGACGGCATGTTATTGGTTATTTCGTCTGTGATTACTGACAGTTTAGTCTTTCGATCTGTGGTTTTCGACGGTAATGTTCTTTTTGTCGGTAGTTGTTTTAATTTTAGCGACAGATTTCATATGTCCATCGGTAAATTAGCTAGAAAACTTTTTTTAAATAATGTACTGTCAATGCTGTCAATAAATTTTATTTTTCATAATTTAAACAATTATTAATGTAATAGTATACATTTAATTTTTGAAACATAAATTTGATTGATGATATAAAGTTGAAAATATCTTAATTATTAATAAAAACATTAAATTGTACATAATAAGTTTTAGTAATTCAAATAAAATGACTAAAGGTACATTATTAATTTGGAGACGACGTATGCTCTTATTGGTGCGATGAGATACGACCCTTACCCTTCATGTAACATCCCGTTTCCAGAGAACGGGTCGGACCAGAGAAACGGGTCCAGGTGTGGTAAATTACCACATCTCATGC
>JANZXP010000009.1:429911-444364 GCA_027576715.1 Erythroxylum flavicans
CATCCAATGCATCACATCCTTCCTTAATCAATCATAAAGAAGCCAATAAATGAGACTCTTCTCATTTGTTTTAAGATAGCTATATGAAACGACTAATAACCTAAAATGATACATCTCATTTTTGGTTTTGTGATGAAAGAAGGAAGAGGGTTCATCAAATGCACCTCTTTCTTCTTTAATCTAATGAACGCTAAATGGTTACATGCTATCACTAAAAGACAACCATTAAACCATTTAATGATAAGGTTATAACTCCATTTAATGATGATAAAACATGTTAAAAACCATCTTAAATGTAGCAAACCAATGCTAAATGTGCAACTGCACAATTAGTCCATTAAAACCGAAAATCCACCTCCTTTTATCTTTAATAATTTTGATTTAATCTAATTAATCAAATTAAACCAAATTCTAGCCCATTTCTAAATGTTCATTTGGTCTTCTAATTAAAGTAAGCCTAACATTTAATCATAGGCTTTAAAATCTCTATTTGTATTTCTTACTTTACTTGATAACCTTCCTAAAAGCCAAATGGGGAATATAATTGGACTTACATATTTCAAGCTCTAATGAGCCCGAAATTAATTTAATCCCATTAGAATTAATTCCAGCTTATTAACTAAATATCATTCCAATAAAGACAATTAGTTGAACTCTTAAATTACTAAATATGGTAATTAACACACAAGATCTCATCTTGGTGTTAAGACTTGATGGGTAGCTAGTCCATCAAACTACTAGCGCCATTTTAATCACCAATCTCCATAAAATATTTAGAAATGATTATATCATTATAAACTCTTTATTTGAGTGAATGTTCCCTTATACATGTTTCAATTAATAATTCCAACATACAAGCATTGGATTGATACTCTGTAAAAATCCATTCCTATCATATCAAGAATTATAATGAAACACATATGAGTTCACCACTCATCAAGATTGTGGTCCATAATAAAAGAATGCTTAAGTGTATGTTTTAAGATTAAAGTAATGACCTACTTTATTCTTTAAAACATACGTGATTTCATATTCATTTAATAGTGTCATTATCGATAGTCAACTACTATCATGATATGAAACTCATCATTCCCTCGAAGTAAACTCTTTTACTTACATGGAGATAAATCGCAACACTATAGTCTAAACCATAATCAAGTGACCAATTTGATTATTCAACTGTGAATCAATTATTTTAGATTCTAATAATATACATGTTTCCTATACATCTCTATGTATATGTATATTACTTATAAAAGAATCTTGATATCTTATGACTAGTTTTATTATGCTCATACATATAAAATCAAACTCTTTTGTTTTATTAATAATAAATATTTTCATTACAAAAAGTAATTGGAAGAAAATTAAGTTATAAGTAAATACACTTGCTTTCTAGGGCATTTTATTTACATAACTCCAACAAAAACATCCATAAAACAAATCATACATTATTTTCCATTTATCATACAAAATAGAACATCAATATATACATACATTTATCAATGTTTCAACTTATGTTCAATTCCATTTTCACTTTCATTTTATTTCTAAACTATCTTCCTAGTTCTTCTCATTTCAAGACCCCACATTAGCCTTTTCTTAAGCTTCAAAACTCACTTTAGTTCATCTTTATGACAACTTATAATTCACATTTCTCATATACCTAAAACAGAACATATTTAAATCACTCATTCACTCACATTTCTGCACTCGTCCTATACACAAAATTAGGTTGTATACACATCTCTTTATTCATCAACTATTAATTCTCATTCTAACACTATTTTCATTTCATAATCTATTACTCATCAAAACACAAAAATATGACCTAATTATATCCATTTATTCTTCCACGATATATCATAAAACCAACTCCATTTTCATTATCATTTAATCTCAAACTATCATCACATATGTTTATATTTAAACAACCTAATGAAGATATCCATTCTCCATCCATGTTAAATATGTTTTCAATATCATTTTCACAATCATTTCTCCTCTTAAACTATCATAAAAAACATGTCTGTCAAGCAAGCCATGAAGAACGATATACTACTTACTTGATTAGCTCAAAGTTTCTTTAATCACCATGAAACCCTTGCTCCTCCATAATACATGATCATCAACATTTAAGGTGGAAATAGAGTGAGTCTTTTAGTAACAAGATAAAGAAGACAAAGATTTTGAAGTAATTAGTGATGAAGAATGATAGCAAGGATCAACGTGGAGTATGTGTGAAGAGAGTGTTGTAGATGATGGAGAAGAAGAATGGAGAAGATGAAGAACGAATTGGAGAGAAAAGAAGAAAGCATCAAATGAAGATGAAAGACAAAATAAGATGGTCTTTCATCAAGTAAATAATCATGGGAGAGGTGTGTGGCAAGGCAAGTGACACTTGTCACTTGCCACATGTCACCACTTTGTAGTTCCCAATGGGTCCTCTTTAATAACCAATATATTTTTCTCCAATTTTTAATCTAATTGTCTCCCAATTTTTTATGACATTTGTCATTAAATCTTAACGTCACTTATCAATAATTTCTACTGCCATTTGACATTTATTTCTACTAGCATTTATCAATTGTCTTGCCACTTGATATTTTTCCTTATCTAAAAATACTCATAAATATTAGAAATTTCCTAATTTTTACCAAAAATTCTAAATCAATATTATAATTCATCAAGCCAATTTCCAACACAATTTATTCACTATTCACATTATAATCACATTAGACTCATTTATACCCGAAAAATGTCAAATGAGTGCATGAACAGTCATTTTAATGTGTGCAAAATAATCAAATTCACGTGTGTGTATGCTAATATTATGCATGAGTATGAAATACATATCCTAATTTTCTCATTGCTATTTCTTATTTACAGAAATCTAGGATTCTAACCCTTTATATAGAAACGGGATGTTACAGGTTTCCAATTCGAATTCCAACTCAATGCGAGTGCAACAGAGTGTGAAAAGAATTGAAGTATATTTGAATTCATTTATTCCAAGAAAAGGATTATATTGGGACACAAAAAATTGAATGACTTGGTCTTTGTTCAAGGCAATTTAAAGCTTCAGTAAAGATATGTTATTATCATTATTAAGTTATAATTTCTTATATTTTTTAATAATTTAATTTTATTATTTACCAGGAGTCTTAATATAATAGGTAATTCTATAGATCCAATTTTCCTTAAAAATATCGATCTTTTGGCATAATGGGTTAATGAGGAATTGGGTTTTATAGAAAAGAGTGACTTGGAAGATAATCTTGGATGAAAAAGTATTGTCATTTTGTGCAATGAATTTAAATGATGATGATGATGATGATGATGAGACTCCTCTCAGTAATAAGGACTTTGTACTAAATGAGACTTGAGACCAATGTAATTTTAGTAGGTATTCGATTGAATGAAGTTCCATATATTTGTTTCTCTTATTCTTTTAATTTCACTTATATTTGATGTATATATTAAATTCTATATATGCAGTACAATTATAAATATTTTTGTTTAAGGTTTTACTTCTAGTTGGTTCTTTGACACGAATTTTTGTTGTAAATTGTAAATGTTAGGGAGTCATGGATATCTATTATTCTTTTTACTTTACGTTTTTGATGTAATTATTATTTCTTATATCATGAAATTGTAATATTTTAAATATTTTGCATTGTTTTTATTTTTATATTTGTATAATAATAAAATGATCTCTTTGTATATTAATTATAGTTGTTATTTATACGTGAAATATGTGAAAATAATATTAATAAAAATAAATAAATTTTTATTATTTTAAATTTCTATTATTATGTTTTTGGAAACAGGGTTGATGTAAATTTATAAATTATACAGTACAATATATTCAAGAACTATTTTGCAATTTAAAAAATTATTTTAAAAAGTACTTAATATTAATCAGGACCATACTAAAACTAAATCTAATACTGATATTGATACGATATTCTTAACATTGGCCGTAAGACGCTAGCAGTTACATTGCACTTTTCACATTTTATAATCTAAGCCGAATCATTTTTAAGTATTTAATTTTATACATTGATGTATTAACAAAATTTTAATTATATCCACAGTATATTCTTATTTTCTATAATTCTCTTCTGAACATTTGAATATGATTATTTAAACAGAAATTTTCATTTAGGGAATTAAGTGAAATATATAAAAATTTAGATTAAGAAAGCCAATTTGTAGTCTTTTTTTGGTTGAAAAAATTGAATTGTTATAAGTTTGTTTATTGTGGACCGGCTTTATCGGTTGACAAATAAAAAAAGACCTGAAAACTAGTGGACCGCGCTGCGTTACAGAATCGTCAGGAAATGGAAGAGAACTTCTTACGAAGTCTAGAGAATTTGCAGAAACAGAAACACTTGGGTACTTTTAATGGCTCTAAATTTAAGCTCTGCTTCTTTGTGCCATATCGCGTCTTCTGCCACCCCACAATTTCTCATCCTGAAGAATAAGATTTACCCTTCTTCTTCTTCTTCTTCTTCTTCTTGCAAATTATTTGCTCAACCAGAAAGTCGCGAGGGTGGAGTTACGGAGCAAGGCCCTCCTCCTCCTCCTTCTGGTATGAATATCACCTTCTCATTTCTGTTATTTTCGTAATCCAATTAGATTTCCCTGTTTAAAATTTGGAGCTTTTTCAAAAATTTGTATAATTCGAGGAAATGTTAGTTTTTGTAGTTGTGGTCTATGAATGATGAACATGTTTGATGTTTCCCATATAAGAAATTGGTTTTTCATTTTCCTTCTTGCTATTGATTGGTGTTCCATTTGAAGGGTCATTGTCTTCAACGCGTACACAGCTGGATCTCTTGGAGCAATTGACGTCCACGAGTGATGGTATGTATATGATGGATGAATGCTTTGTCTTCTTTTTTAAACACACACCCACTTAACTGATGCTTCCAGTGACTCGATGCCAGTTTATGAGAGCTCAGGAAGTTCCTCCATCGTCACAATAAGAGATCATCTCGTCCAGTTGGGTAGAGGTAGAGATGATGATTTTAGCATCCCATTGGGCAAAAATTTGAAGAAGGTTAGTCCCAAGTTCTTAACTGTTTCGCAGAAGAGGAACATTAAAAGACAAGCTTACTTGGATGATGTGTCCCAGAGGAATGATTCTGTTTTCTTTGCTACTATTGGAGCTTTTGTAATTCTACCACCTTTTATAATTTTAGGAATTGCCATCATAACTGGTTATGTGCAACTTTTCCCATGACTTGTGTGTGTGTGTGGATATACTTGTTAGTAGTTTTTGGGTTTTGGCTTCTCTAAGGTTTATAGGCGGGTCCTTATTCTATGTAATTACTTAGTTCTATGGCTTTGTCTACTATATTTGCATATCCTTACTGTATGCAATTACTTACGTCTTGTTTGATAACCTCTACTAAAAAGATATGAATGAGAATACAATCCTTATTCCCTAATTAATTGTTTGGTTACCGGAATAAATAAGAATATTTAACTTATATGACCCGTTTGGATTATATGTCCACTCCATTCCTTTTCACTTGGAAAGAATTTGGACATTGAATTATCTTGAACTTGAACGTCTGGGTGTATATGCTCATCTTCTAAATAAATTTGAGGTAAAAAGAATTTTTAATTTTAATGTTTTTTTATTGAAACATGGATCAGATTTTAGTAATATGGAACTTTCAATTTGAACTCTAATATTTTTAAAACGTTTAGTTTAAATCCTAAAATGAGTTATGCTCCATTTTAATACTGATATGGCTTTTATGTGGAATTATGAGATTGACATAGATATTAACAAAATAATAAATTTGTATTGCATTAACATTGATGTGGTCACATGAACATTAAAAATAATAAATTTGTGTTAGTGTGTATAATTGATAGAGGTAAAACTTGGTTGAAGAATTCATCATTTTAGGTTTTAAATTGAACATTTTAGAAACGTAAGAGTTTAATTTGAACAAAAATATTAATGTGAGTATGCTAAACTATCTCTTTTAAGAATACAATTGAGTATTTTAACTACTAACGATAAAATGCTCACAATTTTAGGATTACTACTAATTTAATCTGGATGCTTTAATAACAATTCTATGGACTATCTGATGAGGATCTTACTTTATACATTAACAAATTCCTAGAGATATATATTAAATTTAAGATCAAGTGGGCCACTACGACACCATTAGGTTATTCCAGTCACATTAAGATATTTGGCATATTAGTGACTTAAAACATTACTGGTTGGATCAATTAACACTTAGGAGAGTTTTGTGAAAAATTTTCTTGCCAAATACTTTCCATCATCTAATATAACAAATCTAAGGAATGATATATCATCTTTTTAGTAGTTTGATAATAAAAGACTATATGAAACATGGGAGAGATATAAGAATCATTTAAGTATCCATACCGTGGGCTTCTCACATAGATTTAAGTCCAATCTTTCTTAAATAGGTTAGATGATCTTATAAAGCAAATGGTAGATGTTGCAGTAGGTAGAACACTAAGTAATAAGACTTCAAAGGAAATCCTAGAATTGGTAAAAGAGATAACAATTAAAAATACCAATGACAATCAAGCAGAGAATGGACTAATCAAATAGTTGGAATCCAAAATTTTGATGATGTGAATGCATTAATAGCTCAAGTAGTAACAATAGCATGAAAACTTGATAACCTGAACTCATCATGCTGGGTAGCTCATGTTATGCTCTATTAATTCTAAAGGGGATGATATCAAGGAATGAAATTACAAGCTATCCTATAGAAGAATCATCATAGAAAATTGAATTTATAGGAAATTTTCAAAGACATCACAACTCCTACCATTATGATGCATAATTTTTGGTGGAGAAATCATTCATGTTTCTCTTGGAAGAAGCAACCAACTCAAGAAACATCTCAACAATTGTCACTACAAGTACATTAAAAAAAAAGAAGCAACAAGATCTAGAAGAAATATTTAAAGAATTTATTCTAGGAAAATCTTCTTAGATACAAATAATTAATGACTCGTTTGGATTATATGTCCACTCCATTCCTTTTCACTTGGAAAGAAGTTGGATATTGAATTATCTTGAACTTGAACATTTGGGTGTATATGCTCATCTTCTAAATAAATTTGAGGTAAAAAAAGTATTTTTTAATTTTAATATTTTTTATTAAATATAAATTAGATTTTAGTAATGTGGAACGTTCAAATTGAACTCTAATATTTTTAAAACGTTTAGTTTAAATTCTAAAATGACGAACCCTTTAATAAACAAGATAATAGTAGTAAATATTTAGCTAGGAAAAACTGAAAAGTAATTGAGAGAAATATAATTAAAGAATGTTGATGTTGTTGGGAGTTCTTCTTAATGCCATAAGCTCTTTGATGCAATCGAGAATTTCAGATATAAGAATTTATTTAGCCTTGGTATTGGATTTAAAACGCCTTGTATTTATCTCTTTCTATATAGATTGAACACACATGCTAACAACTACTATATGAGACGAGATCAAGGGAGTTCTTTGAGTTGCCAAGCATTGAAGAAGAGCACAGAAAGTATTCTCTTGGGTAATCCAATAGCATTGCATTAGAACAACTTTCTATACCTGATTAGTCACCTCACACACAAAAAGATAAATGATCTCTAGTTTCTTCTTGGATTTGACAGAAGGGGCAAATTGAATCAATGCTCAAATATTTGATCTGATAAGTTGTATTCAACCTGTTTTATATAGCGAGCCACAATAGAAAAGAGGTTCTTGGGGGGATCATTTTGTTCTAAATGATTCGATGCCATAACACCTCTAGTTTCCTCACTCGTAATAAGTCCTAAATGACTTTATTTGATAATTTTTTGAGTTGGCCTATTATGCCAAAAGAAAGTATCCTGAGTGAGAGGTGGATAATAAAGAGGTTGCAAATCTCAAAGATTATCTGGAAAAATCCAGCAGCCTTTTATTGATGAAGGAATCCATTATAGTATGGATAAGAAAATTGACATAACCTATAAACAAATGTTGAGATTGAAATAAAGGTCCTTAACCAATCTAATTATTGAATTATAGAGAAGTAAGCTTCCCATTACCAATAATGCAAGACACTTAGTCCTAAAAAAGATTCCTTAAATTAATTAATTGGTTCAAAAATGAATTAACTAATATTTCGAATATATTAGAATATATATTAAACACATAATTGAATCACAACAGATCAATCAAAATAATTGCATTAAATAAAAGAATCAATTATCTTAGCTAGACACTAAAGATGTTTAGTTGCACATGATAGAAAATTAAATCAAACATAAACAAAAAGAAAAACAGCAAAGAGCTTATTATTATGAATCTCCCTTTATCTCTTATCAAATGTTCTTGCAAGGTAGAGGTTTGATCTTTTATTTTATTAAATCTTTCGATGATTTCTTCATATTTTCCACATGTCTAGATCAATATCACCCCTTTTAAATGATCTCTATGTCTTGAATCACTTTAAAAGTCTACTCTCTATTTTGCCTTTGCTCACGTCTATTTATAGTAAGTTTTAGGGTTTTGGGGAGATACAAGGTCTAATACAAAAGCGTGTACTAGATTGTGTATACTAAAAAATTTGTAGAATTCGCAAACCTGCATAGCTTGAGAGACTTAATACACAAGCATGTACTAGACTGTGTATACTAAAAAATTTGTAAAATTCGCAAATTTGCATGGCCTTAGAGACTTACACAATCATATACACAGTCGTGTATCCCTTTTTTGCTTTAAATCTTGCTAAATTTTCAACTGAATTCTTTTTCGTTTAGTCTGTTAAGGCAATTATAACCTATAAATGCACTTGGAGTAAATTAAGTACCAAATATACAATAAAAGTATAAAATATCGAGAAAAAATACATCAAATATGAGGTGTAAATATGGTCAATTATGCATCTATTAGTATTTTCATTGAACCACCTACTTACCTAGACCTTGTTTCACCATTTTTTGATACCAATTATCTTAGTTTTCCTATTAAGTATCTATTTTCCGTGAAATGGTTTCTTATAATCAAATAAAAGACAATCATAAATGGATATAATCTTTAGAAGGATTTGATTACTTTTTATTAGTCTTAAATAGGTATACAATTTGAAATATAATTTTGATAACATAATAGATGGACATAAAGCAAGATTAGTAGTTAAAAAACATAATTAAGTAGAGGAGTTGATTATACAAAGATTTTTTCACCTAAACAAAAGTAGATATAATTGTACATTTTTTAAATAATTATGGGTATCTATTCTTTAGCTCTTCATCGAATCGATGCTAATAATACCTTCTCATATGGGTATATTGATTAAAAGATTTGTATGCTTCCATCTAAAGGATAAAATAAAGAAGTATAAGCAAAAGTTTACAAGCTAAAATGATTACTCAACAGCTTGAAATAGTCATTAAGGAAATAGGATGTAAATATTGCAATAGAGCCAAAGAGATATAAGGTATCATTGTCTCTTCACTCTTACTAATTTGTGTATCTTCATTTCCTTACTTGTATAAAAGATGTTCTTATAATAGAAAATAATAATTAAATTATTTAAAGGACAAAAAGTTTCTATATCAACAATTTACTGTAAAGGATTTAGCTTTAGTGCTAAATACTTTTGAATTTTATTTCATGAAAATATAGAGTTATAGACATATTTTCTTGCTAATTAGGTAGCCTAGTTATTATATGAAAGTCTTTAATTAGTTACCATATATTTATTGGTAAAGCTTTGGTTGCTTAAAAATAAATGACTACTATTCGATCTAGTGTTGAAGAATATTGATAAATGACATTAGTTGTTTCAAGATACACCTGAATTTAATGTATAAAGATAAAATTGACTTTTAACTTGATCATCATCTCTTATCTAATTTATGCACCTAAAAGTACATTATTCATGTACCTAGAAGTACATTATTCATGTATAGAGTGCATTTATTTATGTAGTTAAAAGTATGTTATTCATGTATTATAATTTATTTAGGACAGTTTTCTTATGGAGTCATATATTTACCATATGTAATCTTAAGTTCAAACATAGCAACAATAAATAGAATATCATTCAGTGAATTACCTCCTCTTGTAAATGTTTCCTCATTCTAAATCAACTACTAATTTAGCAAATTCATCATTTTAAGTCCACGTCTAATCCAAACAAAATTGTATAAGAGCTTTAATATTATAAATAATGTTTTATGGTAACATAATTGCTTTCAAAATCCCAAAGCATAAAACAAAGACAATTTCGATAATTGGTGCACTTGTATTAAGGCATTACTTGGTGCACATGATATATGTGACATTTTAAAAAAATGTTCACAAGTTTTCTAAAGATACAACTTATTTCATATAAATCCAGAAGGACCTTTTACAAAGAAACAAAAAGAAAGATCAAAAGGTCATGTCTTTTATTCATTAAGTATTAAATGAGGCCACCTATGAGAAGATGTTTAGTGCTACTATAAGGGAAGTAATTATGGGATATGCTTCAAGTAGACTGTAAGGGAAAGGGGAAGGTAATGAAAATAGTCCTTTTAGATCTATAAGGTGAAATTAAAGTTATTCAAGTGAAATAATCCAAAAATGTGTTAAAATGTTTTAAAGATAACCAATCCTAAAGTGGCTAATCTTTTGAGATTTTTTCAATTTAGTGTCCAAGTTTTAAAATTTTTAATTGAGTAACCAACCTTTTAAAAGCTTAATAATTCAGTTCAAAATGTTATTTAGGTTAGTAATTTGTTGATTTGGCTGACGATCTTTTTTGTTCATGGTATGTAGATATCCACCTAGAAAAGTATTGGATATGATTAGGCTAACGTAGAGAAAGTTTTTCAATTGAACACCTACTTATTATAACCAACAAAGATTTCATTAGTTAAATCAGGAAATTACTAATGAAATTAACATTTTAAGCTGAACAATTAATATTTTAAAAAGTTGGTTACTCAATTGAAAATTTTAAAAGCTTGGACATAAATTGAAAAAATCCTAAAATATTGGACATCATTTTATGAGTTATGGCCATCATAAACCAAATAAAAAGGCTTGGTGAAGAAGTAACTAATTTAAGGACAGTTAAAAATAAATCTTTAAATTAATTAGTGAGAAATTTGATCATATAGTGATTATCATTAAAGAATCAAAGGGTTTGGAACAAATGAAAATTGAAGAATTAAGTGGAACTTTGGAAACTTATGAAGTTAAGCTTAATAGGAGGAAGAAAAAGCCCATGAAGTATATTTAACAATTAAACCTCACTTTGAAAGACAAGGAGGAAAAAGAAAATACAAACTACAAAGGTCAACATTATAAATGTGGGCAAGGTCATGGAAGAGGAGCAAGAGCGCCCAATTTTCATCTTCAAGTAGAGATAGAAATTATAAATCTACCTTAAATAGAGGAAATGATAAAGGATCAAAAAAGGTATGACAATATTAAATTAAATACTATACTTATAATGAATTTTGACATTATTATTGAGAATGAAAAATGTATGCTAATGATAGTGTAAGGTTAATCTTTTTTTTTTTCAAATCTCATAAAGAAAAATAAAAGATAATGATGAGATAGAGTCCAAACTTTTGATAGGTTTCAAGAACTTGTAGTAAGAAGAGAAGCTTTCATGGTATCTTGATACAAGTGCTAGTAATCACTTATATGGCAATAAAGGCTTCTTTGTAGAGCCTAATGATAAAGTTAATGGTAATATTATATCAGGAGATTCTTCCATTATTCATGTGGGGGAAAAGATGAAATCTTGATACGTTTAAAGAATAGAAGTCACCAATTTATTTCAAATGTTTTTTATGCTCCATAAATGAATCGTAATACTTTGATTATGTGTTAACTATTAGAGAAAGGTTATACCTTTTGATAAAAGTAACATCTTATTCTTTAAAGATGATATAAAAAATATGATCGCCAAAGGACTTATGGCAAAGAAGTGCCTGTTTTTATTACTTATAAAAATAAACGTTGCTAAAAGCTTAACAGCATAATGTAAAGATCCTATATGGCTATCACATTTGAGATTTAGAAATATGGGTTTTACTGGAAAAAGTTGCTCGTTTATGACCATAAAATGATAGGTCCGAATCACGGTAACAGCCTCTTTGTAAAAATTACAAATGGAAGGCTACGTCTATTAATGACCCTCCCCTGAGCCTTACAAAATAGGGAGCCTTGTGCACTAGGGTACGTTGACTTGATTTTAGTGGACTCAAATTGATGGCAAACAATATGATGGTGAATGGTTTGCATTCAATTAATAAACCCAATCATTTGAGAAAAAGGAGGTATTTTTTGGGAAGCTAACTTGAAAGATCTTTCTAAAGGAATCTTAACCAAAAGTTTCAAGGCTACTAAATTTCATTTGCAGTGAATGTTTTTGGCTTATCACTCCATGTTTTCAGTAAGAATAAGTATTTATTCTATTTTAATGATTTGAGTAGAAAGATAAGGGTGTACATTTTTAAAGAAAAATGACTTTTAAATGTTTTTATAATTTTAAAGCTCTTATAAAAAAAGAAATTGGATTTAAAAGTCGAGCCTTGAGATCAAATAAGGAGGTAAATTCACTTTGAAGGATTTTCAAGAGTTTTATTATGTATATGGGATTCTTTAATTCTAACTACCCTAAGATCACCACAACATAAATGTGTATCGTATAGAAAGAAACAAATAATTCTTAGAATGGCAAGGAGCATGATAAGAGGGTACTAAAAGAATTTTGTTTTCCTCAAGTTGTGGATTGGCGTTGTATACCTGTTAAATATATGTATGATAAAAGTTACAAATAATAAGATTACTCATGAAGACGGAGTAGGAAAAATCCAGTATCATCTTACTTAAACATATTTGAAGGCATTATATAAGCCTATGTTCTTAATAAAAAGCACTCCAAGCCTGATGAAAAGAGTAACAGATATGTTTTATTAGTTATATTTTTATAACTAAGGGGTACAAGCTTTACAATCAAAGTAATGAAAATTTATTCTTATAAGAGATTTGGACTTTGATGAGGAAGCCATATGGGGTTAGCAATTTCAAAAAGAAAATTATTAGTTTCTTCCTTTTTTTGGAAACGAAGATTATAGAGAAATAAGATAAGAAGTCACCACTTCCTCATTAGTACCATCACATGGTGAAATTATAGATTTTGAAGGAAGCTTAAGTAAAAGGCTTCAAAGTTATAAGAGGCTTTATGATTTGCATAAGAAGACTAAAAGAACTAGTAATCTTATAATGTTTTCTTTCAAATCTTTTTATAGATTCTAAGCTAATTGAATTTAATAAGGTAGTTGACAATGAAAAATGAAGAGAAGTTATGAATGAGGAATTAAGAGTAATTAAAAAGAATAACACGTAAGAATTAACAACTATTTTTAATGGTTATTTTTCAATAAAAACTATTTTTAATGGACATGCTACTATTGGTGTAAAAATTTTCAAAAAGAGAGAAAGATATAAAGCAAAATTTGTTGCAAAGAGGTACAAACAAATTAAAGGGATTAGTTATAAAGAAGTTTTTGCTCTAATAGCTCGCATAAAGACCATACAACTAATTATTTCTTTAGTAGCTCAAAACAAGTGTAAGATTTTATAAATGAATATCAAATTAGCCTTCCCTAATGATTGTCTTGAAAAGAGGTTTATATGCAACAACCTCCTAGCTATATGATGAAAGGATATGAAGACAAAGTTCTACAATTAAAACGGAAAGTTATATATGGGCCAAAGCAAGTACCAAGAGCTTAGAATTGTATAACTGACAAATATTTATAAGAAAATAGTTTTATCCAATGCCCTTATAAATATGCTCTCTACATAAAGATGAGAGATAGTGGAATTTATAGTGTTATCTTATACATAGATGAACTAAATTTCACAAGAAATAATCTAAAAATGTTTAAAGAATTTAAGGAAGCCAAGAGCCATGAGTTTAAGGTAACAAATTTAAGGCTCATGTCTTATTATCTTATGATAGACATAAAGCAAATGAAGGATGAAATTAAGTTTTCATATGAGTGGTTATAACCCAGTCAAAATTTTAGTGAAATTTGATACAAAATCATACAAATATGATAAAGATCAAATAATGGATCCAATAATATGCCAAAGCTTAGTTGAAAGTTTAAGATAGTTAACTTATATAAAGCGTGATATATTATTTAGAGTAGGAATAATTGGTTGCTATAATGGAAGCTCTAATATCAAACTATCTTAAAGTTAAAAGAAGGATTTTATAATATATCAAAGATGCTCTTAATTTTGGATTGTATTATTCTACCTCTAATAACGTCATACTTATAGCACCCCCTTACCGTAGGGTACGCATCGGAACGCCCGCAGGTCATTCCGGTACATATCCTATGATAGGGAGAGCTACTTGCAATCACTACATTCACTCCACATGGCATCACATTA
>JANZXP010000009.1:444464-460119 GCA_027576715.1 Erythroxylum flavicans
ATATACCGGGAAATGTCATGAATGCATGTACAATCATTACATATGCAAAATTTACTATTCACGTGCATATATGAATGTATGAACATAGCTAAATAATTTTAAACACTCCTAACCTGTTCCAAATTACTATCTTACCCTTCCCATTGGTGATGGGATGTTACAATACTTATTGGTTTCAGTTATAGTAATTGGTTGGAGATATTGATGACCATAAGAGTGCCACTAATCTAGTATTTTATTTAGGTAATGCAACTTTTACTTAGATCTTAAAAAGGCAACCAATTGTTACTCTATCAACTTATAAAGCATAATATATAGTTGTTAGTTCTTGTGTGACTCAAGAAAGGCTAAAGAACTTATTGAAAAAACTTCTTTTTGAACAAAAAGAGTCTACTAAAATTTATGTTGATAATAAATTAGTCATTGTGGTGCACTTCAACTTCTAATGTTAAACCACAAGTTTTTCTTCTCTTTCCCTAATTTCTATTATACTGGTTTATTACAGTCAGTTGTGGTTGGCTCCCATATTTCTTCATTTTCCCCCTCCCTTCTCCTTTCTCATTCTTGTTCCCTCCTGAACATCTTCTCCTTCAGCTAATTTTCATCTACATTCTACTCAAGGAGTCCTTTTATCCAGCATGTCTTTTCTTTACCTTGTAGTCGGACTAATATGTCATCTTCTAAATACTTCCTACCTCTATAAAAAATTCAATCTCCTCTAATCCCTCTATCACCTATTGCACTAAACTCTCCCTCACTGCCTACCCTTACCCCTCCTCCTCCTTATAATCATCATACTATAGCCATCACGTCTACTCTATCCAATATTCCTAATGCTTCTCTACTTACTAACCATTCTTAGATTCAAGTTGTTGGTAATCTAAACCCTGAAACCAAACTCTTCTATTATCCACCTAGCACCATCTCTGAAAAACAAATTGTCACCCCTATCTCCATTCTCCATGCTAGTATTCAAAAATCAAATCCCACTCTTGTTAGATTCTTTTAAACAAGAGAGTTCCTTTCTTTTGTCATAAAAACATAAGCAGTTAGAAACTTGAAGCAGTTTGGCCTTCTTGACATCATAGTGAATAATCAAGATAGATTTTTCTTCAAATTTGACTCCCCAAAAGTTGTGGATGAAGTCATTAAGTGAGGTCCTTAATATGTTCATAATAAGCCTTTCCTCATCCAAGATTGGAGACCTAGTGTAAAATTTTAAAAGATCAGGCAGACAAACATCCCTCTGTGGATTTATATTCATGATATACCTCTTGAATATTAGACCACTAAAGGATTAAGCTACTTAAACAAACTTTTTGTTTTGACCAGGCTTTTGCAAAAATTAAAAGAGTCAATTTTACTAGAAAGTGTGTGGTTGTTGATGCATTTGTAGAGCTACCTAAAAAGATATAAATTATGACGTTTGATGACAATCTTGAGCTTATTACGGGCACAGTCAACATACATGGAAGTAAACCAATGAAAACATAAGAACCAACTGGTAGGCAATTTTAAAGAACTGATGGGTGAAGAACAAGTTCAAGAACTTGTTGGAGACACCATTGAGGAATTCACTATAAAACCCCCTTTTGATACATTGATAGTCATTGATAAGCCCAAAAGTTACTTTGTTGATCAATCTATAGTCATGAATAATGTTGGAATTAGCATAACTATTAATACTCTTGTTATAAAGGAAATGTCAATCACATCTTATGAACCGAATTAGCAGTCACAAAATAAGAACTTACATTGGATACTATCATTGAAACTGATTTCAAAACTATGTTAAGGAGAAGATTAGATAGAAATAGAAAGTTTCTTCTTCTACTGCTTAAATGTCTATCTGCTTCTACAACATTAAGGGAATGAGTTCCCCCATAAATAAGCAAGTGATCAGAGATTTTGTTATTGAAAAAAAGCCTTGCTTGATAGGTATTTTAGAAACTAGAATGAAGAGAAATTTTAGTAACCTCTTGTCTTTTTCACCTAATAGATAGAGGTCCATTTATAACCAAGATTTTGACCCTAATGGAAGGATTTTAGTAATCTATAACAGTGATAAGATAGACATAATTGGCTCCACCATCATTAAACAATTGATTCACCTATAGGTCTTCTCCAAACACCTCAACAAAATATTGGACACTTCAGTCATATATTCACTCAATTATGACTTTCAAACACTCTCCTTATGGAGTAAGCTTAAAGAGCTAGCTTTTGGTGTCTATTCCGCCTTAGTTTTTAATTGGAGACTTCAACTCCACCATACATTAAGATGAAGTTGAAGGTCATTTTTCTACCAAAACTATTTTTGATGATCTCAAAAATTACTTAGCTAAAATACAAGTTTCTGATCGACCGTAGAGGCAACTTCTTTACTTAGACCAACAAGCAAAGTAATGAAACTTTCTTGAGAAAGAAGCTTGAAAGAGGCTTATCTAATTAGCTTTGGTTGCAATATTTTCCCAGCACTAGTGCTATTTTTCCTGACCTAAGTATCTCTAATCACTCTCCAATTGTCGTTAAGTTTGAACTAGATAAAGCACCTACTAGGTAACCTTTTCGATTCAATAACTTCCTGACATCCTTATCTGGTTTTCAGGATGTTGTTAAAAGAGGTCTTGGTCATCACTTTTATAGATCCAAACAATTTTAACACTATATGAAAATCAATAACATACTAGATGAGGCTAAAGCCTTTCATAAGGGAAATGTGGGAAACGTTCATCATTTACTAAACACTATTAAATCTACTTTTAGTAAAGCTTATAATGACCTATACCTCAATCCTACATGTTTGATGCTTCAAGTTGCAAAAAAGACTACATTGAGTAACTACTCAAAAGTAGTTAACTTTGACTACTCTCTATTGAAACAAAGATCTAGGATCAAATGGTTACAATATGGTGATAAAAATACAGCTTTCTTTTATAGATCTCTTAGTGAGGAAAACCTCAAACAAAATTGTTACCATTAAAAGCAATAGATCCTTTCTTTGAACTCAAAGTTGATTCATCTTTAAAGCTACCTACTACTTCTAATCCTTATTAGGCTCTCACTCACCTGCTTGCTTCTGTATAGAATATATTGAGGAAATAGTTCAAAAAAAATTTGTTTTCTTATAAAGTAGAAGCTCTAGCCTCTACAGTTAGCAGATCTAACATTAAAAATGCTTTAAAGTTTCTAGCATATTGCAAAGCTCCACGATTAGATGGTTTTATCATATATTGTTTCACAGAAAATTGGTTTATCTTAAGTATTACAGTCTTTGAAGCAATTATGGATTTTTTTATCAATGGAAAACTTCTTAAGGCTATGAATAGCACCTTTATTATATTAGTCCCTAAAAAGAAAGAGCATAAGCTTTAAAAGACTGCAATCTTATCTCTTGTTGTAACTCTATCTACAAAATCATTTCTAAAGTGATCGTTCTAAGGTTGAAGCCTATAATTCCTGGACTTATTGATCCAACTCAATTAGCTTACACTCTAAAGAGACAAAAAGGTGATAATATTGCACTAGGAATATTAGTTGCAAAAATTGTGCACTCAAAATAGATTTTGAGAAAGCTTATGATAAGGTTGAGAATAATTTAATCATAAATGTCCTAAAAGCTTTTGGTTTCCTTGACAATTTCACACAATGGGTCCATCAATGCATCCATACTATATCCTATAGAATTCTAGTGAATGGAGAGCCCACCAAGCATATCAAGGCTACTAGAGGCATCAGAAAAGGGGACTTTATCTCTCCATAATTATTCTCTCTCATCTCTTAAGTTTTATGCACTTAAAAGAAATACTACTAGGAAGGAGTATCCAAATTCCACTATAAATGTAAAATGCTTGGTATTTTTATTTTCAACTTTGCTGATGACATTTTTTTCTTCTCTAAAGTTGACATTCTATCAATCACCTCTATTATAAAAGCTTTTAAAGTTTTCAATAGAATGTTAAGCCTTACAATTAATAAGGACAAGTCCAACTTATTTATCTCAGTAAGTGCAACACAATTAGCTACTAGATTGAAACTAAGCACTAGATTTAAGATGGATTATCAACCTGTCAAGTATTTGAGGATTCCTATCTCCTCTATTAAACTTGTTATTTCAGACTTCAAGCCTCTTCTTAATAAGATTAGTAACAAGATTAATAGTTGGACTTCTAAATCACTATCCCTTGTTGGCAAATTTTAACTAATCAACTTTATGCTATCTTCTTTCAGTACATAGTGGGCCCTCACATTGTATTTCCCCAAGCTATTTTTAAGACTAGAGAAAAATGTTTTGAAATTTCTTATGGTCAACTAGCAAAAAAATAAGTTGGCCTACTGTTTGCTTACCTAGAAAGCATATTGGCCTGGGAATTTTACCTATCAGAAGCCTTAGTTATGTTCTCTTAGTCAAAATACTATATAGACTTATCCAAGATTAGCAAGCTTTATAGGTTTCATAGGTGCATATATACTATGCAAAAGATCTGGGGTACTAAGCTTCCAACAAATGCTTCTTCCCTCATGAAACATTTATTCAATCATAATATAGCATAATTCACCTAGATCATCAATCATACTATAGCAAGCTGTGGAAAATAAACTACCAACCTCAAATAAATTAGCCAAATTCTCTCATTTACCTAATTGGTGCACAATTTTTAAATCTTCTCTTGAAAATAGTGAGCATTTATTATTTCAATACTATGTAAAAGATCAAAACCTCTAGGTTATTAAGCTTCCAGCAAATGCTTCTTCCCTCATGAAACATTTATTCAATCTGAGATGGAACATTAGGGACTCCTGCAAATCCACTGTCAAGAATGGTAAGAGTACCTCATTTTGGTATCATAATGGAACCCCTTTTGGTCCCCTAGATTCTATTATTGAAGCCACTTCCATGAAGTCAATTATTCCATCTAAGGCATCAGTTACTGAAGGTCTATCAATCAACTATCTCGATATATTCAATCTTGAAACAAACTTTTTCCAATTTCTCCTTAGCATCACATTAGACAATTCAGCTAAGGATTCTATTTCTTGAAGTCTCACTCCGTTTGGTAGTTACACAAACAAATCTTATTTGTCCCTCTTTAGCAATCCCTCTTATATTGTACCTTGGCACAAAATATTTTGGATAAAGCATAATTCACCTAGATCATCAATTATGCTATAGCAAGCTATGGAAAATAAACTTCCAACCTCAAATAGATTAGCCAAATTCTCTCATTTACCTAATTGGTGCACAATTTTTAAATCTTCTTTGGAAAATATTAAGCATTTATTCTTTCAATGCCACTATAGCAATTACTTATTGCAAGCAATCCTTCAGCTCTACAGTTTTAACAATCCTCCTATCTTCTAGTCTAGCATTATTAAATGGAATCGAAATATTAAGATGAAGTTTAAAGTGGATCTATGGATCTTTATATTGGCTTCTGGCAACTTAGTTTGTAGATAACGGGATGGAAGGAACAAAAGGATCTTCACTGATAATGCCAATAGTAAAGAAAGCCTTTTACAAGCTATATATATATAAAAGAATTAGAGCACACATCTTTATCTACAAGGATAAGTATTCATTTATCCATCAAAAGCTTTACCAAGTGGAGAATTAATTAGCACTATCTTGTACTTTCACAAACTGTCCTTTATTACATAATAGTCTTTTGTATCATTATAACTTTTTGATGATCATCCTTTACTTGGATGTTATTGTATACTCTTAAAAATCCCTTGTTTAGTCTTTTATGCCACTAATATATTCATTATTTTTTTAAAAAAATCAGTCATTGCTTTAGTAAAGACCCCCTATTTCATGATTCTAATAATCATATATATATATATATATGATTATTAGATTTCATGTTATTTATGAATGTGTTGCATACAAAGTGATACAACTCAATTATATGAAGTTTGAAGATTAGATTGTAGATATTTATACCAAGTCTCTCAAACTTGATACTTTTGATATTTTAAGAAACTTACTTAAAATAATTAAAAATCATGTTTAAAGGTAGAAGAGGACGAATAGTTTGAAAATACACTTAAAATTAACATTTGAAAATAAACATTATGTGAACCGGCCCTATTATCGTCTCTTATCCAATTTATGTACTTAGAAATATGTTATTCATATATAGGAAGTATTTATTTATGTAATTAGAAGTAAGTTATTCATTTATTAAAATTTCCTTAGGATGATGAATCTATGTCAGATGGAGTCCTATAAATACACATGTAATATTAGTTCAAACATAACATAGTGAATAGAATATTATTTAATAAATTACCTTCTTTTACAAATATTTCTTCTTTCTAAATCCACTACTACTCCAACAAATCCCTCCTTCTAATCCACTTCTAATCCATTATTAATCGTTCATGAATCATAATGCTATCATATCTACTTTGAGACTTGTATTAAAGTTTAATTAAGCTTACAGCTTTGCATATTGTAGACAATCATTTATTTCCTGATAGGACAAAGCACTTGAATTTTGATTTCCATTTGGCTAGTGTGAATCTTCGAGAAGGTTTTGTTTATTCACTAAAGCACTTGGGTCATAAATGTTCAATTTATTGTTGTGTAAGATGATCTAGTATATTTTCACTTGCCTCTATCTTAGGAGGAAGAGCCTGAAAATGATGCTATTTATTTTCTTGAATTAGTTAGCTATGTTTTTTGTCAGTTCTATGTCATTGATCCTTGTCTTTTTATTTCTATTATATCTTAGTAGAAGAGTTAGGAATAACAGATATCCTTCTCACATTATTCTTCTTTTATTGAATGCTCCAAAATCTAAAATCTTCATGAAAAATATTCAACATATGACCTTGTTCACCTACTCATCGACATAAAATAAATTTTATTGATTTTCAACTACTTTATTATATGAATCAAACATGCTTATGTTGATTATGAGTGAGATATTGCTTTCAAAAGAAGATAAAGTTATAAGGTTAATGTGGTTAAAATGAAAAACTAATTTTTGTGTAATCATTTTGCTTTATTTATAAATAGTTTAATGAATCCTTTTCAACAATTTGTTATCATTATAAGAATTTTTTAATAAAAGGATTATGTCAAATTCAACTAGATGAGTACTGTCACAAAGATTTACGACTTGGTACTAGATAAATTATCAACCATGTTGTTAAATTTACTTTTCTCCTTCCATATGAATTCAAAATTTCGTGTTGTGATTTTCTTTTCTTTTCTTTTTAATATAGTCAATCTTACCAATAGACAGTCTTTTGGATAGATAGGATCGAAGTTCATATCTATGTCTATAAGAAGTAATCAACTTTTGAAATTGTTATTTATATCCTCCTTTGAGAATGGTGTTTACGTATGTTTTTGTATGATCATGACCTTCCATGGTCGCCTTAATTATATTATATTAAATAATTATACAATTTCTCACACGTCTACGTTTTTAGAACTTAATGAGTTGCATGCATTGGTTGTTGGTCAAAATATTAGCTTGTTACATGAATATCATAGGTTGTCCGCAAATTAGCATGGTAGTTTTCAGGATCTCAAGATTGAACATATGTCAAATGGCTACACTATTTACAATACAACCGTTGAATGACAGACAGTTGTACTGAAACAGACACCAAACAAAGAATTGAAAAGAGCCAGAAGATGAAAAGAAGATTCTTCTGTCTAATCAGTTTGGTGGTCCGAACTCAGTGATCTTTATGGTAGAGGATGATAAAGACTCCTCTAGTAGTAAACATAAATTGATTGAAGAAAAAAGCACACTTGGTTATAAAATTTAACTGCAGACCCCAAGGTATTGGGAATTTTCAATCACGCAGTTGTATTTATTAGACAGTTAATTAGCGAAGTCCAATATCCAGCGGGGGTCTAGAGTTAAATTGTGTGTAATTAGGTCAGAGTAAATCAAAAGTTCAAAAGGATTGAGTGGTGACCATTTTGAGATCGTCTCTTGCATGATCAGTGGGGTTCCCCAAGATGACTCCTTGCTTTTGTATATATACCCATTTCTCTTGGAGTAGGTAAAAGAAGATCATAAGAGAGAGCTGAATAGTGAAAACTATTCCCCAAACCTCTATTCTTCTTGACGTCCTCTGATGATATGCTACTAATCCTGTGAATGCATTGATGACTCCCAGCAGAGACACTGCAGTTCCATGTATCCAATGAACAAAAAACCATACACTTCTTCCTCCGGATCCCCTGTGCATAAGAATAAATTAATTAACACGTAAAATATATATTACTTTCTGTAATTCATCACAGTCAGTCTGCAACTAATTAAGATGAATTCCATGGTTTACCTATGTGGCCTTATGAAACCTAAAATGGCCTGCAACCATATCATACCATATAGAGCCACTCCTATTCTTTGATGATGATTACTGAAGGAGTTGTCGAAGTTCTTAATTGACATCACAGCTCCTGCGGTGGCAAGAAGTAGTGAAACTACCTGCCAACCCAATAATTACAGTTCATGCTATTATAACTTTGCATTACCATTTAATCTTTATATGCAACACAACACCTAACTCTTAATTATTTAGAATAAGATTTCCATCTAATGAAGTTCCAATCAGCGTTTACTTTAAGATAGTTGTCTTTGCTTCCTTGTCAAGCAATAATGACAGAAGCCACATTGTATATAGAAAACAAATGGACATTAGGATACTTTTTCACTTTAGTCTACTTTCACCATCGTTAAGGACCAAAGGAGTGGGGTACTTATCTACCTGTAATATGCAGAGTTGAGAGCTTTAACAAGGTCTTGCCAGCTTTGTGCAAAATGTGGTTTGTGAATGACTAATGTTTACTTTCAGCAGAGATGAGCATATGCAACAGAAAGACAAAAGGTTGCCATACCTGTGAAGTATAATGAACATAGAAAAGAATCTTGAGCTTCCTTCTACATTCCACTCTGTGCGACATTCTGATGGCGAGTATGCCAGCAGGCATCAGAAACCCCATTGAAGCCCAGAGTAGAAATCCATGGACTGTAACTTCAAACGACAGTTTGGGACTCAACTAATATTTTTAGGACGGAATCACCAGTCAGCTTTTGAGAAAAAATACATACGTTCTTATTGATAAAATTAAACCATATGATCCCAGCAAAGTAAATATGGCACCATAAACTTCAATCGGGAGTTTGAGAGTTAAATAGGATCTACAAATTCTGAACAGTAAAAAAGAAAAGAGGAACAAATCTCATACCCTGTGCATGCTGTTCTTCTTGCTTGCATAGGTGCCTCCTGTGGATTTTTCATGCTCTTGAGATGAGTAAACAAATGGCAGAAAAGCTATCACATGAACTGTGATGGAAATAAGTTTCTCTAGCATTTGCATTGTTCCTCAGGGAAAAAAAAAGAAAAAACAAGAGGAGGCCTCAACTTCTATATGCGCCAATTTGCGAGTGCCCACTTTTTATCGGGGAAAGAGAGTGCTAGGCTTGGTGCATTAAGCAGCACACAGATTCTGCTACTGTATCGGAACTTACATGAACGAATGGTTACGAGCTAGTTGAGGCTGAGCTTGGAGTATTTGTATAAGAAGACAGGTTCAGCATGAATGATGCTTTGTCTCTTTCTCCTATCAATCTCCCTTTACCACCTCGTGAAATGCCAGATATTTTTTACCATTATATCTTTTCTGTATCTATCTATTTACTACGTAAAATTCGCGGACTATGTTGCTCTAGAGGCTGGAATTATATTCTAAAAGATATTAATGATCAAAAATAAACGCTTACATTCCATGATATCATTCTGTATTAAACAATCAGAGTAGGAATCCATAGTTAAAATAGCGTAATATGATTGCGTGGAGGTTGATGGTTTTAGGCGATTGAAAGTATGAAAAGTGAGCGTGGGGAATGGGCATGGATTGCGATTTCAGCCATGGTGGGGTTCACTGTGACAGAATATGGAAGAGAATGTAGAAATTAGAGCAAAGGGAAAAGGTCAAATTTATTGCAGAAAAGGTCTGAAAGTTTTGAAGTGGAAACCTATCTTCTGCGTCCCACTAGGGGATATTGCGCTGTGTTTGGCATGCTTCAAAGATAGTATACATGTATTTTTATAAAAGAAGAGGAAGAAGAAAAGAAAAAAGGTTCACGGTAAGCAATTAACCTTGAACCAACCAAGACGAATTACATAGCCCATAACAACTTTTTGGTTGCGACAGTGATTGCAGAACAGCTGCATGTGGTCCTTGTCAAATTCTAGCACTGCACCTTCTTTCATTATGAAGGAAAAATAAGTCCCATTGTCTTTTGTTTTTCTTTTTGCGTTGTGTTGACACATAATTAATATAAACACATCCACAAGCACAAACAACACATTGAGATCATTGTTTTCTTTCCAGATCTTAGCTCAGAGCACAGTTATCCTTTTTCCCTGTAGATTATAGACATTATACGAGCTCAGCCAGCGTACCATAGTACCCATATTGATAATGTTGACACATCACATGGGAAATGTCCAACATGTAATCATCAAGTTGAAAGATGAAAATGATGATCTCAAGGCTTTTGCCATAACTATTATTTGGAATGAGGATTAGAAGATTCATTTCAATATATTATGGGTATATACTATATGGGTGGAGAAACTGAGTTCAGATCCTCTGTCCAAGACTACATTACTTAAAAATGTTTAGTAAAATTAGTTGTTTATTAAAGATATTCGATAAAATTAGTTGTTTAGTATTGTCTGTATACGTCTAAAATTCTATAATTTATAAATCAATTAAACAATTTTAGTAAATTAATCAATTAAAATAAGTTCTTGAAATCAAAACGAATTATTCCACGTATATAATATATTGTATAATTTATTTGTATTTCACAAACATTCGAAAAAAAATTATCGTAAATAGACAAGATGTTTACTATTGCATTAATATGCATGAGTGCTAATAATAATAATAATAATAATAATAATAATAATAATAATAATAATAATAATAATAACATTAATTGATTTTTTAATTTAATTTAATATTTTCTATAACTTATAAATTAATTAAAAATTTTTAATAAATTAATCAAGTTTTAAATTTTAAATTTTTATCTTAAAAATTTTATTTAAAATTAAAATTAAAATTAATAAAAAACACAAAAATTGAAAAATGGACACAAATTTTGTTTTTTATTTTTATCATTTTAATTTTAATTTTAATTTTATTTAAAAATTAAAATAAAATAAACAAACAAACAAAATTTTTCACAAGTTTTCTTTAATTTTAATTTTTTATAAAATTAATAATAACATAATTATAATTTAATTTAATTTAATTTTTATTAAAGTAATAATTAAAATTAAAATTTAATTTAATTTTGTATTAAATTAATAGTTGTATAATTAAAATTAAAATAAAAATGTAAAAAATAAAAAAGCTAACAGTTATGCATGGACGTGGTTGAGAGTGACCTTAAGAATGAGTAGCTTAAAATTTTTAAACGAAAATGATGACGTATTTTAATTAGATCAAGTAAAACAAAGTAATTTTAGAAACTGAGCCTTTGACAAATTGTCTTCGAAGAATAATCAAGTGTCGTTTTTAATGACCGTCCAACTACCATTCTCTTAAAACAAGATTGCCAGGTTTGGTGAGATTAAACTGTAATTTATCCCTCTATTATTTTATCGAGCTAAAATATGGGACGCCTGAAATGGGCAATTCTACCTTTAGCGTGCAAGATTGCCAGGCTAGGATACTTGTATGCATAGTTGCGACTAACGAGCATCATACGACTACATAACTCATTAAGTCAATGTTTTAATATTTTACCTACGTAGTGATCAAATGTCAATAAAGTGTTCTTGAAAACAGTCATTGGAATTATGACTTCAATAATACTCTCTCTTACATAAATTTGCTAACCTAATTAGATTGTTTCTGTTTCTTATAAAAGATGTCAAATTCTAGAATTTCGTATGGAATAAGTTTATCTCCGACCAAATTCATACATGAACCAGAAAACTATACAGTAGAATTAGATAGTGATCCAAAGATAATACATTACTTAACACGTGCATGAGATAAAAATTGACTTTCAATTCGGTCTACATCAATTTATATATTGATCAGTTCCAATGAATTCATTGTCGTGGATATTTTCTTCTATAATTCTTTTAAAGAGATAGGCATCTCTATGAACAGACTGGTAGAGATCAAGTATACAACAAAGGAAAGATATCTCTGCCTATAAAGTTAGGAAAAAAGTAAAAACAACTAGGGAAAATGATATAGTTCTTTCTAGTTAGGAGACCTCAACGTCTAATTAATGCTAACTAGCAAGCCTTCCCTTTGTGCAGCCTAGATAATCCTTTCACCTTTACTAACCATTAATGAAATTTCCAATCCTAAATGGGATTTTAAAAAAAGGTAATTAGGGACCAAAGGATGGCAAAAAAATGTTACACCTCTGTCTGAAAGACAAGAATGTTGCATACACAATAAATGTTCAAGAATTGGATGTTAAAGATCCAACAAAGGAGACTACCACGTGACATGTTTGGAGTAAGCATTAAATTAATTTTTCACAAATTGAATGTGGACCTTCTCTTTAAGAAGTTCAGACAAAAAAAATATATAATAAAGAGACAACATGTCATAAAAGAGGAGGTGATCAAGTTGTCATAATCATGTTTGATTAAAAAAGTTAACTATTTGAGGTGCTTATTATTGTGGTCATAGTTAAGAAAGCAAACGAGAAATGGAGAATGTATGTAGATTTTATAGACTTAGAAAGAGTATGCCCAAAAAATTGTTACCCCTTAGACCATTAGATACCAAGTTTCATAGATGCTTACCCAAGATACAATTAGATAAAAATGAATGAAATATATGAGGAAAAGACATCATTCATCATGTATAAAGGGATATATTGTTATAGAGCCATACCTTTCAACCTAAAAGCTTAAGGGAAACTTTTCACAAGTTATTAAAGTTAGTCTTTCACAAGCAACTAGAGAGGAATATGAAAGCATATGTAACGTAAATAAAATGATCGTAAGGACAAAATAAAAAAATAAGAGTAAATCATATTATTGATTTAAAAGAATGTTACACAAGCTTACGTAATTGTGATATGAATCTTAAATTAGAAAAAGGTACAATCAGTGTAAGAACAAGTCAATTCTTCAATTTCATCATCACCTACAAGAGAATAGAAGTAAATATTAAAAAAATTGAGAATATCTTACACATAAAACCTCTTAAAATTATGAAAGAAGCCCCAAAACTCATGGAAAATATAACAATCCTATCAAGATTTCTACCAAAAAATAGTTACCCCTTAGACCATTAGATACCAAGTTTCATAGATGCCTACCCAAGATACAATTAGATAAAAATGAATGAAATATGTGAGGAAAAGACATCATTCATCATGTATAAAGGGGTCTATTGTTATAGAGCCATACCTTTCAACCTAAAAGCTTAAGGGAAACTTTTCACAAGTTATTAAAGTTAGTCTTTAACAAGCAACTAGAGAAGAAGATGAAAGCATATGTAATGTAAATAATATGATCATAAAGACAAAATAAACAAAAGCATATGTAATGTAAATAATATGATCATAAAGACAAAATAAACAAAAATAAGAGTAAATCATCTTATTGATTTAAAAGAATGTTACACAAGCTTATGTAATTGTGATATGAATCTTAAACTAGAAAAAGGTACAATCAGTGTAAGAACAAGTCAATTCTTCAGGTTCATCATCACCTATAAGAGAATAGAAGTAAATATTAAAAAAATTCAGAATATCTTACTCATAAAACCTCTTAAAATTATGAAAGAAGCCCAAAAACTAATGGAAAATATAGCAAACCTATCAAGATTTCTACCAAGATCAATTGACTAATACCCTCTATTTTTCAACATATTCCAAAAGCTAAAATAATTCAAGTGAATTAAAGAACATCAATAAGCCTTTTAAAAGAAGTTTAAGGTGTGCACAAATCTCCTATTAAGGCAAGTTCTGAACAAATCAAGTGGATTAGGTAGATTGATAAAATGACAAATTAAACTAAGAGAGTTAACATCAAGTGCATCCTAAGAAACTATTTAAAATCACATCATAGCAGAGACTATATTTTAAATATCAATACTCTTAGAAGAATGAGACTTTGTATTTAAGTTTCAATAAAAGTCACATCCTAGAGTTGAATAACTAAATTTTGATTATGCAAAACCCCAAATGTGGACCAGATGTCGAAACATACGTGTAAAGTAATCTCAAATGTGGCTTCATAATGCTTTCTTTAACAACATAATTATTAAGCTAGCATTAAATGATAGGCCTGTAGAAACATGTGATGCAATAATGTGAATATTATAGAAGAGCAAGACTTGCCTAAAAACTATAAACAAAGATGGCAAAAATGGATAAGTTGTGTTTTTCACTTCCATTTGATTTTATCCTTAACCTATGAATAATAGATTAATAGCTAAAAAACTTTGATCAATGTACGTTGAGGTATTGTAATTAATATTGGGCTAAGCTTACTTTGCATCCTTCATACAAGTTTGCCATTTTGGTTTGCTTATATTCCTTGAAAGTAGGAGATTATGATTTTTATGACAAAACCTTTTTGTCTTGTCACTAAAACAAAAATGGATAAGCATTTTTGCACTTCCATTTGGTTAACTCCTCGATCTATGAGTTATAGATTAATAGTCAAGAAACTCTAAACATTGTATGACTGTAATTAGTGTTGGGCTAAGCTTACTTTGCATTCTTCATACAAGTTTGCCATTTTGGTTTGCTTATATTCCTTGAATAATTTTTTTTTAATTGTATAGGTACCCTAAATGTGGACCAGATATCAAAATATATATGTAAAGGAATCTCAAATGTGGCTCTATAATGCTTTATGTCACAGGAAAATTATTAAGTTAGCATCAAATAATAGACCTATAGAAACACATGATGCAGTAATACAATAATTGTAGAAGAGGAAAACTTACCTAAAAACCATAAACAAAGATGGCAACATTCAAGTCACAACCATTTTATTTTTTAGTACCAAGAGATGGCTTGCTTTTATTATTTATAACAAATTCACTAAGTAAGCTAGACAAATCTAACAAATCCATATTTTTAAAAAAAGGAATTCTCGCTAAAAAAAGATTACGTCATGGTGCATTTATTACACATTCTATGAGACATTATGAATTCATGGAGGATCACCAAGTATGTGCATGTCTTTAAGTAAAACTACAATTTCGTCAGCTTCACTACTAATACATTAATGGGCCATCTCAACCTTAGAGTACACTGTCCATATTGACCATTCAACCTTCGATTCCTAACCCAATCGTCATGCAAACTTTGTAATATTTTTGTTTTGTTGGCCCTGAGTTAAAGCAAATATGTTAGCACCTAAACAAATTATAGATAATAAGATCATGACTCAGGTTGGACTACTAGTATTGAATCACATTTCAAAAAGATGCACTAAGTAGGATGTACAGTGTTTATGAAGGTAGGAATCTGTAACATCCCATCACCAATGGGAAGGGTAAAATAGTAATTTGGAATAATGTATAAGTGCTTAGAATTGTCTTAACATGTTCATGCATACACATATAAGTGAATAGTAAATTTTGCACATGTAAATGACTGTACATGCATTCATG
>JANZXP010000009.1:471699-488750 GCA_027576715.1 Erythroxylum flavicans
ACGGCAGCGTTGCGCGCGCGTGCGGTGCGCTAGCGCTCGCGAGCGGTCTGCAAACATTAAACAACAAATTCAAAAGTAAACATCTTTACATACTAAATTATCAGATAAAAAATCATCCCAACCTACTTACTAACCATTATAGGGGATTCTAAAAGCTCAAATTTCAAAATCACATCAGTTATGGAAGGACCTGCAAATTGCATACTATAAAAGCATGAAGATAAATTGTCATAAGTATATCACCCAAATTTATAAGCATTACAACCAATCAAATCATTGTTGGCCTTTTCAATACATTCTAAGGGGCAGCTATTACTACCATTAGATTTGAAAAAATATAGAGAGACTAATGTTTGACTTCATTCCAAAAACTAATGAACTAGAAATTTTTTATTTCTATATCCCTAAAACAAGTTATCTTAGCCTTATTTCATAAGGGGATCAATGGTTTGACATTTACTATATAATAACAATATAAATTAAGTATCATCATTTCCAATGGACATAAAAGCAACTTTATAAAGTAAGCAATACCTTTCATTCTATACTTTTCAATAACATAACGTTGATCTATTTTTTGGGAACTACCGTAATAGTAGGGAGCTCAATACCTAACAAATTTATGCAAAAACACCATCACTTTCCTTTCAAATTACATTTTTGATTTCTTAATGGCCTACTCATAATTAACCTCCACTATTTCTCATAACCTTATTTTTTATCATTCCAACATGTTCTTACTGAATACATAAAACCTTTAAAGCAAGCTTAAGAAAGGATGCAAGAAAAGGAGAAGGATTACCTTATATTAAGAGATAGACTAAATGAGATCATTATGTATAAGCTAATATCCTTCTTTGAGTATTTATTTCTAAAAGGCTATGTGGAGAATCTCACTTGACCGAATTTGATCAAAGTTTCATCTCTACTAGTTTTAACTATGAACTATCCTTCCAGCCAAAGAGACTACTATTTTTGTTTGCACATATTCCTTTAAAACAAGAGATTTTGACTGTTAAGATAAAACATTCTTGTCTTGTCACATAACCAAAAATGGATGTCATATTGTGCTCTTTTATTTAATTTTCTCATTGATCTATAAGTAATATATTAATAGCTATAAAACTTTAAACAGTGTACATTGAGGTACTATAATTAGTGTTAGGCCAAGCTTACTCTGCATCCTTGATACAAGTTTGTCGTTTTGGTTTGCTTATATTTCTTAAACGCAAGATATTATGACAATTATGAAAAAACCTTCTTATCTTATCATGTAACCAAAAGTGGATGAAAATTGTTTTGCTCTTCTATTTAATTTGCTCCTTGATCTACAAGTAATAGATTTATAGCTAGAAAAATATGAAAAATGTACATTAAGGTACTGTAATCAGAGTTAGGCCAGGCTTACTTTACACCTTTATGCAAGTTTGCCATTGTATTCGCTCATATTCCTTTAATAAAAAAAATTTTAATTGTGCAAGTACCCTGAATGTGGACTAGATATTGAAGCATATATGTAAAGGAATCTCAAATATGGCTCCGTAATGCTTTCTGTAATAGCACAATTATTAAGCTAGCATCAAATGATAGACCTATAAAACATGATGCAGTAGTGCAATTATTATTGAAGAGTGAGACTTGCCTAAAAACCATAAACAAAGATGGCATCCTTCAAGCCATGACCATTTTGTTTTTGAGTACTGGAAGACGGCTTGCTTCTATTATTTATACTATATTCATTGAGTAAGCTAGTTTAATCTAATAGGTTCACATTTAAAAAAATTGTTTTCACTATAGAAAGATTACACTGAGGAGCATTTATTACACATTTTATGAGATAATAGGAATTCATAGAGGATCTATAATATTTGCATGTCCTTAAGTAAAATTGTGATTGCTTCAGCTCTACTACTGATATATTGAATAGGCATCTTAACCTTAAAGTACACCATCCATATTAACCATTTAGCCCTTCGTTTCCTAACCCATGAATCACCCAAAAGTTATAGTATTTTTGTTTTGTTGGCCCTTAGTTGAAACAAATATGTTAGCACTTAAATAAATTACAAATAACGAGATCATGAAATTGGCTTGACTATTAGATTGAATCCCATTTCAAAAAGATGCACCAAGTAGGATGTACAGAGTTTATGAAGGTTGGGGTCATCATGTTGCTGAACTTACTTATGGATGTATTGTCATGCAAAATTCCATGAATATTAGAAAAGGGAGATAATAAATGTAAGAAAAATGAGGGATGAGAGAATAAAAAAAAGTTAAGAAAATTAAGGCAATATAACCACACATAAATGGATATAGTATCTAATTTAAAAGACAAGTGTCAATGAAAATTAGAAGTAAGAGAAGAGAAAAGAGAACTCACAAAACTGGGCTCAATTCCATTGATAAAAAGACGAGTATTGCCCAAGCCTTACAAGACTTGTTAGGCTCTTGCTCCTAATAGATAACTTTCAAATTGAAATCTATTGTGATTTACTAAAATAAACATTTTTTGAAGCCTATAGGGGTTGATAGAAATAAGAGTAACTCTGACATCATGATAAAATTAGGCCCCAACTCCACCCTAAAAAGAATATTAAGGGAAGGAGGGATGTCAAAGCCTTTAAGGTCTTATTTTACTCCTGTTCCTAATCGATTTTGGATGAAAATACTTAACAAGCACTACTATAATCTAACAAGTATGAGAACTATATCCATATAGAATCATCTAGCAAATACCATCATCAATGTGGCAATAAGCAACCAATAAACAATAGTAAATCATATATTTCTTAAATGCAAACATTACGAAAGCACCAGAACATTCTAACTTTTGTACAATATATCAGTTCATTTTTTTCTCGTAAGCTCCATTTTCATATTATTGAACCAACTACAGCCACAACTAAACCCCTTTTTTTGGAGTCTTAGTAACCTGTTATTTTTAAAGCAACAGTTTGCAAAGTAAACCATGATAAATATTTTGACCATCATGTTGCCTAATATAGAAACTAATGGCGATGAAAAGGAATCATATCCAGTGGGTCTATGATTTGATTTAAAAAACTTATAAAATACATTGTAGAGAAAATTGAGAAATAAAAAAGAATAAAAAATATATTCATCCACTTGTCAACCATAAATTCACAGGAACTATCTTGAATGAAAAATCTATATTTCACTCTTCAAGAAAACATATTACATTCTTATAACATGTTTATCTGGAATACAATTACCTATGCACAATCACATTGTAATTGAGTCACTTTGTCATTATGTATCAAAAACGATTGCGTAGGAATTTTAACAATACCATACTTGAACACAATCAAAGAGAATGTGGAAAGTTTCAACTAAGAGAAAAAAAATGCAACAAAAGTAAACCTGTGGAAATGTAGAAATATGTTCCAAAAATACGATAACTAAACACCTAGTGAATGAAATATGTTCAAGACAGCATCCTCTGTTAATGTAGGAGTAAACCTATTTCTTTGAAAATTTGTGATAACATTTTCTTTATGTTTCAAAAAAGGATGAACTTATCAAGCAAGAAAAATAAATAATTACATAAATTGATTGTAATCAAAGAAAGTTTACACTATAAAATGAAGCAAGGACCTTAGGAATATGTTGTTGCTTGTTGGTCTTGAAACTCCACCATCTGCAACACCCAGATTAGCTTGCAAGAGAGGATCAAGCACCTTTACATCACCAATGTTGGATATCAATTCACTTGAATGAATTGGTTGGTTGGTTTTTAGGCTAAGTTTCCTTAGGTCTTCAAACAATGTGCCACAAACATAGAAGATACTTTGAATAGGTCCTAATTGCATTTAATCAGAAAAAGTTGTGTCACTAGCAATCAAGAGCCAAATATATCAAAAGAATGTTGATAATAAGAAAACCACTTAGACCTCTAAGCTGATGAATTGCACATTTAGAATTTATGATTAGATTCTCATCCACAAACCAGAGTTCTTCTACCACAATTTAGAATCAATAAGTTCTTGAGTTAAGTTATTCTCTAAATCAATAATATACAAAGTTAATTATAATATAACAGTAAGGAAATAATCATCTTAAACTTTTTATTACAGGTTAGAAATGTCATTAGTGGTTAACAAATTGCATATCCAGATAAGCATTCTAGTTCTTTTATAGGAGGCAAAAGTCATTAGACTTCAATATATTGCTGCAATATACCACTTAGTAGCTATAATGACATTTGATAATGAAACAAGAAAACTTATGCACAAACTAGGCCTCCTCTAGGTAATAATAACTTTAATCACAATTCATGATGTAGAGGTTATGTACCACAGAAGCCAACTTTTTCCCAATTTTTATGTTCCTTTACCAACTAAATAGTAACATGACTTGTTTCAACTACCAATGTGACAAACCTGGATACCTTCGTGTGAGTACTGACTCTTAATTGAATGGAGTGTATAGTTGCATCTACTAGAACAAAATGAAATGCATCGAAAAGGACAGGGAAGTATGAATGCAATTTAAGTATAGCTTTAGAAGGAATACGAAATTTATGAATTGTAATTGATGGAGAGTCCAAGTAAGTCAATGAATCATGTCTGCATAGTGTCATATTTAGCATCCATGTCAAAGTTTGGACCGCAAATGTCAAACAACAAATTCAAAGGTAAACATCTTTAGATACAAAATTGTTAAATAAAAAGTTCATCCTAACCTACTTACTGATCATTATGAGGGAATGCAAAAGCTCAAATTTCAAAAGCACAGCAAATGTTGAAGAAACCTACAAATTACATACCATACAAGCATAAATACAAACATTCATAGGTATATTGCCCAAGGCTGTAGGCATTATAACCAGTCAAAACAATTTTATCCTTCGAACTATTAACATTAGATTTGAACAAATATAGAAAGAATAATGTTTGACTTCATTCCAAAAACTAATGAAGTGGAAATTTTTTATTTCTCGATCCCTAAAACAAGTTATCTTAGCCTTATTTCACAAGGTGATTAGTTGTCTGACATTTTTTATATAATAACATCCCAAGTCAAGTATCATCATTTCTAATGCACATATGTGCAACTTTATAAAGTAGGCTCTACCTTTCATTCTGTACTTTTCAGTAACATAACATTGATTTGTTATCGGGCACTAGCTTAACACCCATCAAACTTATGTAAAAACGCCATCACATTCCTTTCCAACTACATTTTCACTTTTTTAGTTCGACCTACCTCTAATCAACCTCTACCATTTCTCATAAACTTATTTCTTATTATTCTCCCCTTTCTTACTGAATACATAAAATCTTTGAATCAGACAAGGAGTAGCCTAGTTGGTTAACTCCTCACTTAAGATTAAGGAGGTCTTGAGTTGGAGTCAGCAAAACAGCCAGGGGGTCTATAAGAAAACAGTCTCTGTATCTCTTAGGAAATGCGGGCATAACTGCGTACATCTTACCTTCCCCATACCCTGCTTAGGCAGGAATTTGGGTATTGTTGTGTTGTTGTACATAAAATCTTTGAAGCAAGCTTGAGATAGGATGCGAGAGAAAGAGAAGGATTACCTTATATTTAGGGGTGGACAAAATGAGATCATTATGTATACGCATACATCCTTCCTTGAGTACTTAATTCCAAAAGGCTACGTGGAGAATCTCACTTGATCAAATTTGATCAAAGTTTTACCTCTACCAGTTTCAACTGTGAACTGTGCTTCCAACCGAGGACACTGTCATTTGCTCATATTCCTTGAAAGCATGAGATGCAGAGTGTTTTGACGAAACCTTCTTGTCTTGTCACATAACCAAAAAAGGACAAGTCGTGCTTTTCTCTTCCATTTGATTTGCTCTTTGATCTACGAGTGACAGATTAATAGCTATAAAACTCTAAACAGTGTATATTGAGGTATTGTATTTAGTGTTGGGCCAAGCTTACTTTGCATCCTTCATACAAGCTTGCCATTTTGGTTTGCTTATATTCCTTGAAAGCAGAAGATTTTGGTTGTTATGATAAAACCTTCTTGTCTTGTCACAGAACAAAAAATGGATAAGTCGTGCTTTGCTCTTTCATTTGATTTGCTCCTTAATCTAAGAGTAATAGATTAAAAGTTGAAAAACTCTGAACAGTGTATGTTGAGGTACTGTAATTAGTGCTGGGCCAAGCTTACTTTGCATCCTTTATACAAGTTTTTTTCTGACTGTTACGACAAAACCGTCTTATCTTATCACAGAACTAAAAATGTATAAGTCGTGCTTTGCTCTTCCATTTGATTTGCTACTTGATCGACGAGTAATAGATTAATAGCTAGAAAAATCTAAACAGTGTACATTGAGGTACTGTAATTAGTGCTGGGTCAAGCTTACTTTGAATCCTTTATACAAGTTTTTTCTGACTGTTATGAGAAAACCTTCTTATCTTATCACAGAACTAATGTATAAGTGGTGCTTTGCTCTTCCATTTGATTTGCTCCTTGATCTACCAGTAATAGATTAATAGCTAGACAAATCTAAACAGTGTACATTGAGGTACTGTAATTAGTGCTGGGCAAGTTAACCATTTTGGTTTGCTCATATTCCTTGTTCTGATAGTTCACATAAAACCTTCTTTTCTTATCATAGAACCAAAAATGGATAAGTCAGTGTTTTGCTCTACCATTTGATTTGCTCCTTGATCTACAAGTAATAGATTAATAGCTAGAAAACTCCGAAGTGTACGTTGAGGTAGTGTAATTAATGTTGGGTCGAGCTTACTTTCCTTCCTTTATACAATTTTGCCATTTTGATTTGCTCATTTTCCTTGAAAGTAGGAGATTCTGATTGTTATGAGAAAACCTTCTTGTCTTGTCAAAGAACCAAAAATCGATAAGTCGTGTTTTGCTCTTCCATTTAATTTGCTTCTTGATCTACGAATAATAGATTAATAGCTAGAAAAATCTGAATTGTGTAACTTGAGTTACTGTAATTAGTGCTGGTTCAAGCTTAATTTGCTTCCTTCGTACAAGTTTGAGCTGAATTATAGTCAGCCTATACAAGGGACAGAAAGGCTACATAGTTTTTCCATTCAGAAAGGAAACCAAATGGCGAAGATGAGATGCGAGCAACAAAGTTCCTGATTTGTACATCATTTATATTTCACAATAACCGTGACTCCTATGATGTATATCCCTTATAGATTAACCCCTAATATTATACAATGATGTATACATCTTCCAGCACACTTCAATTTTCTAGTAACATGATGGTTCACTACAGGCTAAAGAGTCTCTCCATGGCATACTTGTTTTTAGCAAAACTTGAAGATGACAACGAGATCATCCAACTCCATAAAGATCAGTACACAGCTTTCATTATTACCATGGTTCTCTATATCCTCCATCCTCACTAGTACGCATGGAGGTATCTGAAACCCACAAGTCCCTGTTATGGTCTAGAACCTTTTCAATTTCATTGCAGTCACTATTGATGATATTGAGGGCATAATCAAGGCCCGGATCATCAGACTCGAAGATATCCTCAAACCCATCATCATACTCATCATCAGTATGATCAGATTCTTCAATGCAATCGTCAATTGAGTCCATGACGTTATTACCATTCATGCGACTTCGTCTCCTATCTCGTCTCATCCTTTTCGATTCCAAGATCAACTCCATCAACTTATCTTTTATGACTGAAGTCTCAGGCCGTTTTAGAAGCCTGCCCTTGTCATCATAGCCCTCGACCAGGAAGACAGAATTCCTGACACCTTTCAAGCTGACATAGAAGAGTTCTGGGTGTCTCAATATCATGCCTCTGAACTTGTTTGGAAATCCAAACTCTTTCCTGAAATGTGTTAAATGGTCTATCAGGGTCCTCATTTCAACTGTCAGTCCAAGCACCTCCCTCACTACTGCACATGCTCTTTTTTCAGCTTCTATGGATTCTTTATCGAGATCATCCATAGAGGTGTTATAAGGGCACACATCTGGCAACTCTCCAAACTTGATTAAATACTCCCTGTGTTGTCGTCTCACGTTCAGCCCCTTTCTAAGTCTCAACCGCTTAAATTTCAATGGCCTATCAACAATCAAGTCACTTGATACATCAGGAGGAGACATTGGAACAGCCAGTTTTGGATCCCACGATACAAGCTCCAGCGCACGGCCATAGGACGTGTCTACAGTCTTGAACTTGTCAGGGTGGTCATTGCAGAGCCGGGACCGAAAATTGGGTGGCAGCCCAAGATCAGGTGCAAGGTGAACCAGCTTGGATAAGAGAAGTCGGTGATGGGAAGCAAGCATGAGAAGCTTCTGAAGTTTGATGGCCAAGTTCAAAGACATAGCGGAAAGGAGCTCCAATTCTTGCGCTGCTAGGGCAGAGGCGGCTGGGGTGAGACGAACACATAGTTGATGAGAGAAAGGGGCGATGGAATTGATGGGTGTGTGTGGAAGTGGAATGGTGAAGAGGTCGAAGATGGAAGGGTAGCGGTGGATCATGGAGCGAACAGAGCGTTTGTCTGCAAGGGAAAGGTAAGAGCGACATTTGGAGAGAATTTGAAGTGGAATATAGTGCTTGGGTTTAGAAAGAAGAAGTGTCTTGAGCTTTTGAACAAATCGAGTCCTGTTTTGCTTAACGACATGTCTGTCGAGCGAAGGACTGGGAACTGTTTTGGGTGATGAACAAGTGATAGAAATGCAGTTGTTTCGGGGTTTTTTGCAAGTGATTGGATCTTTGGGTGGAATCGACGAGAGGAAGCTGGAGTTGAGGAAGAAACAAGAGTCTTTTGGGGAAGGATAAGAAACGCAAAGATCCATTTAGGGTTTGAAATTGATACTCAACCTTGACTGGAATTAGGGGACCTTTGCTTTTTCAGTTTAATCGTGGCTGTAGTACTACATAAAACACGTCGTCTTGGGGCATTTCCCAAGCCACACCACACCATCCTTGTGCAGAGAAGCAGGCGGTACTTATTCACTATGAATTTCTTGGCAATACTATACAGCATCATACGTTATATGGCATATCTATGACAGATATTGTATCATACAAAAAATTCTCAATTTGATTGAAACTTGGTTGATTTGTTTATTGTTAATTTATTATTAAAGATTTTTTGATTAAATTTGAAAATTTTTCATTTATTAGTTGAGAAAATTGATATTTTCTAATATATTAGGAAATACTTTTCTAATTTATTAAGAAATAATCTTTTATTTAATTAAGAAATTGATCTCTAAATAACTAATATGAAAGATTTTTTAATTAAATTTAAAAGAAATTTCTTATGTAATTTGATAGTAATTTGTTTTTAATAATAAAAATGTTTTGCAATTAAGAAATTTTTTTCTAATTAAATATAGAATCGATAATTTTCCAATAAAAAAAACAAGGCTAACTATCTATCTAAAAATAGGAGCAAACAGAAGTGTTTTGCTTTGAGGAATCTTTTATAAAGAACAAGTATAACCAATTGATGTGGGACAAATTTGGAATCATCTTCATGACTTAAAAATTGGTCCTAGGAAGAGCATCAACCAAAAACCTTATGAAAGATGATTATAAAGTTCTAATTTCCAAACAAAGATGTCGATCCAAGTAGAAGAGTAAGATGAAGAAAAGGGTCACACTAGAAAGTGTTCTTTGATTGTATTGTTAATATTATGGGAAAAGAAGTAGTAGTAGTGGTAATCTCCCCTAAAATAGAACAATTTCTAGTATGTTTCAAACTAAAACTTGAATGCACAAATAATGTAGTTGAGTACAAAGCTTGGGTCTATAGATTCTATTTAACCATAGAAATGAAATTGATCAATCTAATGAAACTAGAAGATAAGAGAAAGTCATCCATTACCTGAGGAAGAACTTCAATGAATACGAATCAAAGTATTCATTTATGGAAAGAACTTATGTACTCTAGTATAGACCATACAAATTTTGAGAAAAAAAATACTCATTACTACGGAATATGAATATCTTTCATACGATAACAAATACTTCTAATCATGAATCAAATTTAAGGTTTAACAGTAGAAAATATGAAGAAAATCAGAGAGAAGTAGTAGTTTGAGAGAGGAAGCTTAGATTGAATACTCGTTATTTGTTACATTGCATAGCCGTTAGCTTCCTTTAGTCCCCTTCTTACACAAGCACACTTACTACAGACTCGTTTTATTTACTACTTTTCATTCTACGTCATTGGCTAAACCCAATGTCGTCTCCTCCGTCTTTCATCTTAACTTCAGCTTCTTTCGTCTAACACCAGCTCTCTTCATCAGTCATCCTAATGAGCTGTATCAGCCTGAGGCTGCATAAACCGTATTCTCGTATTTCCCACTCCACCTGCAACATTGTCCAGTTGACATTCTTATAGTTTAGTGTTGACAGGAACACAAGTTCTTTTGTAAAAAAAAAAAAAAATTCCACCATAATGGACTCGAAGATGCTGGTGTTTCCATACCATTTTAGATGGAATACTGATTTCCATACGCTTGATTAACAAGTGACACAGAAGTTGCAAAAGTAAATCAGGAAAAACTTAAAAGTTCAAAACCACATACACTAACCTGTGTTCTTCCTTGTCCGGAATCTGGAGTTCTAAATCCTGTTCGAAAGGCTGAAACACAATGTCCACTTTTTCATCATTCACTTCATTGCAACTTGGCGGCTCCCACTTCAGAATAATAAGTCAGATGTCAGAGAAAATGAGGGCTAAAAATAAAAGGCTTCATTTGTAATCAATCGATTATATCACATATATACTATACATTGAAGTTCATGAAGAAACAACAGCAAATAGAGGAGATAAAACTAGGATTTAACAGCTAATTTGAGCACATTGAACAAGTGTTTTGCTTATATGGAAGAGAATCCGACACAGATAACACAGAAATTACAAAGATGATACCTTTGGAGCATTATCCTTGTCGACAGTAAGAGCCCTGATTCCCTTTGCAATAAAATTTAACAATTTCAGATCTCAGTAAGTTTGCTGCCAGAAGTCACTTTGCTTTTCAGGACAGGTCTGTTTCACATTATAAATGGTGTGCCATAATACCTCATAGACATCTCCAGATATGGTTTCCCGTAGTATGTTCATTGTCAACCTGAATTCTTTCTTGAGGCATTCATCCAGTATTTGCTTCCTTCCTTCACGAATCTGGAAAATTTTCAGGAAATTTAATTGAGGCATAATAGATAAAAAAAACTACATCGACCAGTGAAATGTCCACGTGAATGTTGACAGAAAAACAGGCTTTTCAAAAAAAATTGTAAAGAGAAATTAATGATGACGATCCAAAACTCTAGTTCCATAATCAAATATCTGCCCCTCAACAGAACTGAAATTCATGAGTTAACATAAGAAACTTCGTCAAATATATTCATACCACAACATAAAAAACGGAAGAAATATAAGTTCGGTGTCAAGTAACTTTGCTCGTTCAAGTCAAACAGAAAGGCACAATGCAATAAGCATCCAACTGAAAGGTAAAAAAGAATTATTTTGATCTTAATACAATGTGCATCCTTTCATATATCTCAAAGATTAGCCCTCAAGTTGAAAGATATTTTGTGTTTTAAATTGTGAGACCAAATGGTAACAAGTTAAAACTCCAAAAAGCAGAATGCATCATGCATGGCCAATCATATAGTTTAGAGGCAGAAGCATCAGGTATGAACTTCTGTGATTAATTTTCACTGAAGCCATACCGATCTGAGTGTGATTTTCAATCCTGTCGGGGATGATCTCTTCAACCCTTTCAGTATTGCACCTATCCATCCATTTCCAGGCTTGCTTGCCTCAGCTTCCTGCGCGATACAAAATACAATCATGATTTTACGAGGGAAAAGAAAAACAAAAGGGAAGAATGGGAGGAACTTACAAATGATAAGATGATGTCTTCCACACTCTCCTTAGAAAAGCATTCGTCAATTACTGTCTGCCTGAAAGTTGAACACCAATATCAAGGTTTAAATTGAGCAAAGTCAAACCAAATTAGTAATATGAACTGGCATCAAGCAGCACATTTGTTTTCAAGTTGATTTTTGCTTACTTCTTCAAGATACTTTCCTCGTCAATTTGAAAATCCACAGAGAGTTCCTCAATTGTTGATTTGACTGCATTCTCGTCTCCAGAGTTCAAGCTTATCAGACGCTTCTCCAACTCAGGCAGTTTCTGAAACATCGAAAAGTTAACCACATCATACTTTCAAATATGTAGTCAAGCAGAATCCAAATGTCACCTCTATTACAACGTCAAAAACCAAAGACTAAAAATCCAGTATAATTACTCTATGCTGTCACTTACATTGTTACAGCCATAAGCCATATTGTTAAATCACAAAATGATCAAGTTCTTTGAATATAACTAAATGTATAACCAGAACAAATCTATTTGCTTCTGGAATCATCCCAAAAGAGCCATCTTCATGACTTTTAGATGGTTGTCAAAACATGCTACATTTGATCTATGTTTTCGATTGCAGCAATATTCTAATTACTTATAACCTCAGAGATGAAGTGATTATATCATCATTTATTTTTCTTTTTGAAAGGTGATTATATCATCATTTTAATACAGGGAACACGCATAAGCTTCAATAACATGCACAGTTTTAATTAGGCAACTCCATATTTAACAGTTGTCAAGATTAATTTCATTTCCAATAAGCAGGACATCTTCTTGGCCCCTCCTATTTGGTTTCACATACATGACAAATCAAGTGCTAGTTTAGTACTAAGGCTGATTCAAACAAGAAAGGTGCCCAAGATCAATATCAACAACCTCAAAGCTTGTGGAAGCACAAAGGCAGCGGACAAGTAAAACTAAATGTAAGAGTAATAAATAAAACACATAATAAGATGCAATGTGAATTTACCTCAGATGGAACAAAATGGGTAGCAAGTTTAGTTGCAACTAGTTCCTTGCCATTCAGCCTTGCCCCTGTTAAGGCTAAGAACTCCCCTGTGGTAACAAGACAGGATATTAGTCATATATCTTACAGTCTATACACTTCTCTCTCCAGTAGGTTTCTTTTGCATAGTATGCAGGTGTAGAATGATTGTGTCTAAAGAAAGTCAATCCAAAATTTATAACGCATCAAACATTATCAAGAAAGGATAACTTTAGACTAATGAAAATAAGATGAAATGAACCTTTCAAATAAATAAGATGATAAGAGAGTGTCACGTGACATGTGGCATGTTCTAACAATGCCAACATTATTCTACTGATCGAGGACTCACCTAAATGCCCAGGGAGATGGGAAAGAATATATGAGAAACCACAATCAGTGTGAAATCCAATACTTGCTTCTGGAGTTGCAAAAACCTTTTCATTCAACATGTAAAACAGAAAGATTTAGTATGAATTGTGCAGAGATTGATATACTGACTGGATATGCCCAAACAAGGACTCATTACGCACAGTTTTCTCCGTGACAACTGAGAATTTCATTGGGACCATAAGAGATGCACCTCCTCCCATTGCAATCCCATGGACAAGCGAAACCTGTTAATTCAATTGAAATTGCTCATCCAATGGAACTTTATAGGAGCGTATCCTGTATGATTAAAGGGCATAAGAACTTTAAGTATGATGTACGGTCCAATGTGGTACCTGAGTTTTCTTGTATGTGTGAATGTGATGGCAAAGCCAGTACATTCTATAAACAACTTCAAGACAAGAGTCTTCTGCATTAAACCAACGCATCAACAGATCCTTCGTAAATACAAATACTAAAACTGAAATTTTCATTTTTAGAACATCCGGGAAGGCTTATGATAGATGAAAGAAGAATAGTTGAAGGTGCAGTAAAACAAGAATGCAATAGTTCATCTTGAGACAGAGCAATTACTTGATGCCCTTCCATCATAGAACATTTTCAAGTCCCCACCAGCAGAAAATGCCCGTCCAGCACCCTGCATAAAGCTCCAGAATACCATTATGGACTTTAAGCATCTCTAGAAATTTCTCACTGGATTACACATAGAAGGTGGCGTGGAGAGAGGGTATTTAATATAGCTATGCAAGTTATCCAGAAATGAACTCATTCCCAAAATAGCAAAAAAGGGAATGGATTCGAAAAGTCGATTAAAACTAGCCTTTATTAGTATAAGCTCAGCTTTGTCATCCTTTTCCCATTTCTCTAGGAACTCGGCAAGCAGAGAAACCTGTCATCAAAGAGAGAAACAACATGGAATACAAGGAATCATAAAATCATGGGTGGGTTAGGGAACGTGAAACATACCACTTTTGATGAAATGACATTTAATTGACGTGGTCTGTTCAACGTGATCAACCTAACTCTTTCTACTTCTTCTCCAAGAACAACCTAAACAGCAATTACAAAGAATACACATTTAAATCAAAGAAACCAAAGAATGAATCTTTGGTAATAAAAAGCCGAAATTTGGGAAACCTGCTCTTCCGGGTTTACAACTTCTTGGGCCATATGAAGATGATCAGGAGTAGGATATCTTCGACAAGGGAAGTTAGCAGGAAGTTTGATAGTATAGCAGTAATAGTAGTTTGACGTGTGTAGATACCTCCCCTGGTAAGTCAATAGTGAGAAAGACGTGTCCTTTGAGGCTATAAATAAATTCATACCAACCACCTACCACCATTCCACACATTGTCACCCATATGGTTTGATTGGTTGGTCGGTCCTCGAAGGTAGTTTTGAGTGTGAGCCCTTGCTTGTCACTAGTACACCAAACTTCCTCCTCCCCTTCATTAGATAAGCTTTTTTTTTCGGTATTAGATAAGCTTTTAATAAGAAAACAAAGGAGGCATTTGGGTATTCGCAATATCTGCTGCAGTATTAATATTTATCATAAAGGTTTGTCGAGGAAACATTTCATAAACAAAGATAAATATGCCATGTATATAATTTTGTTATAAAGTTTTTTCAATAGTGTCTTTATTCGCCCGCTCAAGTATAGGTGGTCTCCTACTGCAAGCTTAGTCTTGAAATAAACAAATCATACTGTTGATAAAGGATTTGTAAAGATGTCAAATAGTTTGTTCTTTAGTTGGAATGTAGCATATTGAGAGATCTCCACCAGCTATTTTCTCCCTTACAAGGTGCACATCTATTTTTATGTGCTTTGTCCAAGAGTGAAAAGCAGGATTACTAGCTAAAGCTGCAGCTCCAATGTTATCACACCAAATTAGAGGTAACCTTTCAAGCTGAAAATTAATCTCTTTGAGCAATGACATTATCCATGTAACTTCAGCAGCAATATGAGCTAAAGCTCCGTACTCGGATTTAGTACTCGACTGAGCTACCACTTATTGTTTTCGAGAGGACTAGGAAATTAAATTACCATAAAGACAGACACAAAACCACTGGTAGATCTCCTGTCATTCGAACTGCTACCCCAGTCGGAATCCGAGAAAGCAGTCAAACGAAAGTGATGAACTAGACAAATGAAAAGGCCATGGGAGGCAGTACATTTGATATAGCGGAGTAGGCGTTTGTCAGCACGTCAGTGAAACTCAGTTGGTTGTTGGATAAATTGACTGAGTCAATTGACCGTATCTGAGAAAGAATATCATGTAAGTATTTTGTCTGAGAGGTGCAAGCCATTGGAGGTGTGGGTAACTTGAATGCCCAGAAAGTAATTAAGGGAACCCAAAAGTTTAAGAGAAATTTTGGATGAAAGGAAATGAAAAAGTTGTTGAATAGTGGAGTTGTGGTTACCCGTGATGATTATATCATCGATATATACAAGAAAAAAGAGAAGTGTAAAGCCATTCTCGTAAAAGAATAGAGAGGAATCGGACTGAGATTGCTGAAAACCCCAGTCAAGGAGAGCTGTTGTGAGGCGTTGAAATCAAGCTCGTGGAGCTTGGTGAAGATCATAGATGGCACGATGATGATGAAAGACAAAGTAAGGATGTTGTGGATCAACAAAACCATCAGGCTGGGCCATATAAACTGTCTCAAAAAGGTTCCCATGTAAAATGCATTGGAGACATCCATTTGGTATATAAGTCAATTGTGGGTCAAAGTTAGAGTAAGGATTATACGGATTATACTAGACTTAATAACAGGGCTAAATCCTTTTGCGACTAAATCGGCTTTATAATGGGCTATGGTGCCATTAACATGATATTTAATCCAAAAAACTCATTTGGAGCCAATGATTTTTTGGTTGGGATGAGGAGGAACTAAGGTCTAAGTGGAATTTTGTTGAAGGGCTTGAAACTCTTCAATCATTGCTTGTTTCCAGTAAGACTTGGCAAAGGCTTCATCAATTGTTTTGGGTTCAAAGGTGGGCAGATTGAGGTGAGCGAAATAAAGTTTGGGCTTATGGATGCCAGATTTGGCTTTAGTTTGCATTGGGTGGTTATTAAGGGGTGTCGGGCTAAGAATAGAAGGAGGAGGGGACCCATCAGAGCATGGCTGAGCAATGAGTGGAGCTCCTGACTTATCGTGTGAAAGCAAATATGAGGGGGAAGAGTCTGCCAAAGAGTTCTCTGGTATGATTGTCTGAGGAGTGGAAGTTAAAGATGAAGATAGATGAACAAGAGGATAAGGTGAAGGAGATGAAGCAACAGAGAATCTAGGAGGAGAGGAAAGGAAAGGAAGTGTATGGAAACTTATATTCATCAAACCGACATGGGGAGTGATATAAACATGACCAATAGGGGAAAGGCATCGGTATCCTTTGTGATGGGAAGTATAGCTGAAAAACAAGCATTTAGTGGTATGAAAGGAAAAGTTATTTTTATTATAGGGACAGAGAAGAGGATAGCATGAGAAACCAAAAACTCGAAGAAAGGAGTAATTAGGAAGATGATGAAAAAATAACTAGTAAGGAGAAGAATTATTGAAAATGGGGGTAGGCATGCAGTTGATAAGATATACAGCAGTATCAAAGGCATACCACCAAAAAGATAAAAGAAGAGAGCCTTGTGCAAGGAGGGTGAGGCCCGTTTCAGTAAGATGTCGATGTTTTTGTTCAATCCGACCATTTTAGTGATGAATGTAAGAAGATGGTAATTGATATCAAATGCCAAGAAAGGTAAGATATTTAACGAATGGGTGATATACACCACCCCTTTCCCCGCCG
>JANZXP010000009.1:488850-498861 GCA_027576715.1 Erythroxylum flavicans
GTTATAAACTGTCGTTCCAACTTAAGTCTTAAAAAATCCAAAGGAAGCGAGAGTAGTCATCTAAAATAGAGATATAATATTGGTAGCCTTCAATTGTAAGCACTAGGGAGGGTCCCCATAGATAAGTATAAAGAAGTTAGAGGGGAGCAGATGTGTTGTGAGTAAACAAAGATGTAGGTAGTATTTGCATTTTACCATATTGACATTTAAAACAGAAAGTGTAATTCTTATTAATAGAAATCGTATCACAAGTTCTAGATAATGTTTGCATAATGGCAATGGTTGGATGTTCAAGCCAACGGTGCCATAAAGAGGAGGAAAGAGTAGTGGAAAGAACATAAGGAGAAGTTGGTGAGGACTAAGAAAGAGATAATTGATAGAGGCCATTTTTAAGGGAACCCTATTGAAGAACTTTCCCCATCATCTTGTCGTTCACAAAAACAAGCATTGAAGTGAAATTCAATAACACAGTCAGTATCTCGTGTAAGCTGAGAAACGGAGATAAGATTATTATGCAATTGAGAGCATAAAGAACGTGAGAAAGAGATAAAGAGTGAGGGGGAAGAGAGCAACTGAACACAATTTATGTGAGTAATAGGAATACCGCGACCATTGCCCATGGTAAGCTGCTCAGTACCAAAATAAGGGTGAGTGACCTGAAGATTGGAAATGGAGCTAGTAGAGTGATTAGAAGCTCCTGAATCAAAGTACCATTCAGTCTGGAGTGATTAAGGTGTAGCTATTATGGAACTGAAGGTAAGGAGGAGGAGAAGGGGATAACAACTTGGAGAGAGGCATGTGATAGTGTGGAGGAGAGCAATGAGTAGGGAAAAATGATTGAGGTGGTCTAGGAGGGGTGGGAAGGGATGAGTTGAATGGTTCAGGGCTTTAGTAATGTAGATCAAACTGAAAATAACATTTAATAGCTGAGTGGCCAGGATGATGACAAACTTGACAAACAAGCCTCTGATTCCTTCCACGACCACGACCTCTGTAATTGCCATGAGTATTGCCTCCTCTTTGTGGGAAAGTAGGTGAAGATGGACGAACATTGAGTGCAGCAACGTTTGCAGTGAGATGAGATAAATCAACAGTAGTTACAGTAGTTAAATGTTCTAGTTATAACTCATGATTAACTAAAGAGGCTTATAACTCTTGTAATGAAGGTAGAACAGATTTGGATGTAATATTCACAACTACTGGATCTTATTTAAATCTTCTTGAGAGAGTAGAGATCCAGTGGCTACCAATTGATTGAACATGGACTTCATCTTAGCAATATAACCAATGATAGAAGAAACACCTTTCTTTATGTTTTGCAACTGTACCTTTAATTGTAGAACCTTTTGGCAAGTAGGTGTGGAATAAAGGTGCTCAAGAGCCGTCCAGACTTCACGTGACGTAGTGCAACCAACAACATCACCAAGTGTTGCTTTAGAAATTGACACGAGGGGCCAAGAAAGTAGTATTTGATCTTGTTTCAACCAAGACATATAGGCTTTGCTGGGTTGCTCTAGATTTACAATTGGTGGTGTAATGTTTGAACCATTGACAAACCCAAGGAGATCATGCCCAGTTAGAGCAGGTAGTACTTGAGCTTTGCAAAGCAAGTAATTAGCTCTTTCCAGTTTGATTAGGAGAACAAATGAGAGGGTATTAGTAATGGGTGCTGCTGAGGATGATCAGATGGTCATAGGAGTGACCTCCCCCTCGGATGCTGATGAAGAACTAGTAGAAGAGGCGTTAGCCATTAAAGCTCTAATACCAAGATAAGATTTTAATAAGAAAATAAAGGAGGCATTTGGAGAATCTTAATATGCAGGCCCCCTTGCTCTGATAAGAACTGTTGCAGTATTATATATATAATAAATGTTTGTTGAGGCAACATTCCAAAAACAAAGAGAAATATGCCACATATATAATTCTCTTACAGAGTTTTTTCAATAGTGTCTTTATCATCATTCAATGTACTTCCCTTTTCTTTTTTCTTTTCCCTGCTACTTAGTGCTTCCTCCCTTCTCTTTTTGCTTCATCTTTTCATACGAGTATCTCATATAACGATGTCAATAAGCTAGTCGTAGCCCAACCCGTGGCTAGATGGTCCACAGACAGGCCAGGCCATCTAAGCCTACTTAATATATATTTTTTAAAAAATAAAAAAACAATGTTATTTTTGACATTATGGTTGGGTCACAGGTTGGGTTGAGCCGTTTTATGCTCGGCCTGACCTAAGCCCTAGCCTGGTCGGGTCGAACAATTTCATCTCGTGGTCTTGTTAATCTGGGCCAAAATTAGGTCAGGCTGAACTAAAATTTTCATTTCTATTCCCATAAATAAGATCTATTACTTTTTAGGTCTTTGATTTCTCCATTTTTACCCTATTTTTAAATTTTTCTTTAAATGCTCTTATGCTTACACCAAATTTTATTAAACATCTCTTTCTCAACCTTTTTTCATTTAGAATATTGACAAACAAGCTAAGATGAAAAAAGGAAGCTACTTGAAAAAGAGATAGTCATGTAATATAAAAATAATTATATTCAAAAGTATTAATATAATTATTTTATATTTTTGTAATTACTTTCTATATCTACTGTGATTTTCCTATTTTTACCAAAAATTTAAAAATCTCTTGATAAACATTTATACTTAATTTTTTTACATATCACACTCTTAACTTTTTTTCATTAAAAATACTAACAAATAAGTTAAGATGAACAATTGGAGGCTATTTAAGAATTATCTAAATTATAAATATGGTATATATCTAATAAATTAATTTAATCAAGTTATTAATTTATTATATTTACATATTAATATTTATATTAAAAAGTTAAATAAGATGGTCAATTTATCATTATAATTTATAATTCGCAATAATTAATTTAATTGATTTTATTATTAATATATGAAATTGTGAAAATTCTTATCCTTTTATTCAATATTATATTTAATATTATTAATAAAATGGTATTATCTTGATTAATTTAATAAGATAATCAATTAATTATTTCACAAAATTTGTATTTATTAATAATACTAGTACATAAGATTATTAATTTCATAATTTTATTTATAATTCATATTTTTATAAATAATATATTAATTTGATTGAGTTTTATTATTAACCGATAAAATTATAGATTATTTGTTAAGAGTAATAATTAGTTAGTAATGGCATAGCCAATCAAATCTATAAAGTAGAAAAGAAAAACATTTAGTACTAAAACTAAATCCATCAAAAATAATTAGCATTGACACTTATATTAGGAATGGTAGGGCTCAACCCGACCCTCTGGCAGGGCTCAGGTTCAGGTTGCCCATGCCTGACCTAGATCGAGGCCCTATCTTATAAGCAAGAAGACGTTTTATATTTTAATTTTAAAAAAATAGTCAAGCAAAGATGGGCTCAACCCGCTGCCTTAGCAAAAAAATAAGGCACAAAAATTGCTAAGCAAAAAAATTAATTAGTCTTGCTTTGAGTATAAAAGATTAAAACAAGAACAACAACAATAATAACAATTTAGTGAAAATTTCACTAATACGCGGGTCTAAAAAGGTCCAGTAGTATACAACTTTACCCCCAATTAGTAGAGAGCCTGTTTTCAAATTAAGTATAATAAATTTACAAGATAAAAATGTAAATTAATAATTGTTAATATCAGTAAAAGCTAATTAATTATTTTTTACATATTATTAAATTGCTTTTGGTGGCTCTCATACCAAGAGTTATCTTAATCAAATATTTCTAGAATGTGATAATTAAGGATAAACCTTAAGCTCAAAAGATCTCACTTAAAACAATCAAAGACTCATTTAAAGGAAAGAAAAGCCTTACGTTATATATTTCCAAGCTTGGAAGAATATGTTAGAAGGAGGAGGAGGTTTTGAAAAGGTCGGGAAAAAACTAAAGATCCGTATTTAAGCCTCCAAGGAGTTTTTATGCCTAAGGAATTGTTTGGTTTAGGTAGCAATCAAAATTAAAGAAACCCATAATTAAGTTTCATTATCCAAAGTCATTAAAGCTTGGATTTTATCTAATATTTATTGATCTAAGTGTGAAAACAAGCTTGAACGACCAAACTTTTGAATAGTATTATCATGAAGAATTTGAAAATGAAGCCTTAGGATTGGAAATAGATAGTTCAATAAGTAGTGATAAAACATTAGGCAATGATCAATTAGAATTAGAAATTATAGGTGTTAGAGGATGTTGAAGGTAAGCTTTGACCAAAAATAGTTGAAATATTAGATGTTCAAAAGCAAAAAAAGAATTAGGAAACTTTAGTTAACAATTTGATATTTCTCAAAGCAATAGTAAAAAAAAGTACTTGTAGAGACTATAGTAAAACCCAACAGAGCAAAACTATAAAAGAATTCCTATATAAGAAACACATGAAATTCTACAAAAAGCACAGGCCAAACATAAAAATATATAAGCAAACCCAAAAAATTTCCTTCAACATTGAAATTTAGAAATGTAACGTGCTATAGGTGCAACAAGAAAGGTCACGCAACTAGGTACTGTAGGATTAAAAGAAAATTTTAAAGCTTAGATCTAGATTAAGAAATATTAGATAAAATCCAACTTGGTCTATGAAGTTGCTGCATGAGTTGGTCATGAAGATTTAAGTCTGGTGAGACTCATCAAAGGGATTCTGATCCATCCAGGGTGTCAGGTTAGAGAGGAGCAAGTCGGAGTTGGAGCAATTATAGTCACCTCTTTTAACACTTAACGTGGTTAACAAGTTCTTGGGGTTTGCATTGCCTATGGGATGTAACAAGGACCACCCACTTACGTGCCCAATGGGACTAGGAGCTCCGCTGTTGGACAACTTGAATCTGTCGTTGTTCCTGCTCTGTGTGGCGAAGAATGATCTGATTAGAGACACTAAGATGGAGTATTATGAAGCCATGAAAAGGACTAATAACGATGTGACACTACTCACTAATCCTAAAATGGGACATAGTTTCTATCTCAACAAAATTGTAGTAGACATGGATCCACAAACTACATCAAAGACCACTACCCTTTTTAAAGGAATTGTTGAGTTCATCAACAAGTAATAGAAACATCATGGAATAATTTATTTTATGTTTGCTATTATCAAATTATGTGAATCTATCTTGAGATTATGTATTGTTGGTTGGTTGCTTGGTTGTTGTTAATATCATGTCATGAACATATGCTTATCGGATGCTTTGTTTTTTCAACATCTTATTAGGCAAAAAGTATCATGTTTCATAAAGTCTTACTACATCTAAATGCCAAACTTTCAATTTCCTTTCTTTTGGTCTAGAAAGATCATAACTTTGAAATCTTACACTCCAGTTTTTCTTTTAGTTCATAAAGATGAGAACTTAAAACTCTTGTTCTTGAGTTTTAATATAAGATCATTTCCATAAAAGTTCATGAGACGTTACTCTTATCCTAATTACCAAATAAAATTAGTGTTGATTCGATGTGGCCGGAGATGGGGATGGTGGATTAGCCCGTGGACATGAGAGTGATAGAGAGAGGCGTATGGAATGCATTCCATAGTACAACATAAGTTAGTATATCATTTCATATCATATCATGCATTTGTTATAATTCATGCTACATATACCTCAATATTTGTTTTGTTCATAGCTCAGTACATTAGCATACATCAAAGTTATAGAGGAAAGTTTCTAAGTTCATGGTTCAAAAAACTGAAGCTAATTTAATCAGCTTAGTCAAAGTGGATGGCTCCACTAGAAGTTGAGATTAAACTTGTATTTGAGAAACTTATGGTGGAGATGCTTCTGTCTGTATAGATGGGGAAGGTTCAACTTCACTTGGCACTGCTACTTGAACAATCTTTTGCGGCTTGAACTTACTGATGTAATAACTAAGGGCAGGATTATTGTATTCAACAGTCTGTATCTTGGGCGAGTTCTTGCCAACTTGTAGGAGGATTAAAGACGCTGTGACTATAAACATAAGGCCAACTCCAGTAGAAATAGCGACAGTGTTTTCAACTCTAGAGGAAGATGAATTAGCGATTTTGGAGGCTATTGCATTTTTAGCTACATAAATTGCAAGGTGCAATACTGGAATTTATGAGATGATTCATCATATAACTAACACATAATAAGAGCAACACACAAAAACGAGGTAAGACAATTTAAGCAGGCAATATATGAATAATACATGAGATATGAAGAAAAAGAAATAACTGATGAGGCACAAACTAAAAGGAGATGTTTATAGGCCTGAGTTGAGAAAAAAAAGGAAACTAGATATGGTCTGTAACTTTCTTAAATGCAGTTCAAGTAAGTCCTGGGAATTTTCATAACATTGGTAGTTTATTCATGGTAAAAGTAGCTAGATGCCTTTCATGTGGAAAGGACTCGAAATCATTCTTAAGAAAATTAGAAAGGCAGAAGATACTAGAATAAAATATTGATAATCTCACATAAACCCTCTTTTCCTTAACCCTTCAACAGGAATAAATGGCTTCGTAAGTACTCATCTTCCTTAAACACACATCAAACCAGACTTCTCATTACAAAACTCTCATCCAACAAGGCGGAAAATACACCAAGCAAAAAAGTAATTTGTAACATGCCCAATGGTTTCAATCTAAGTTGTTACTCTATCTCAATCAACTATAAAACTACAATGGTAATACCAATGACTATCTAGCTTTTCCAACATCAATTGTATAGGAACTGTCCATTCGAAATGGAGGTATCAAATTCGAGAGTAGCACTGCATCACTAAATTGTTCATTCCATAATGTGATAAATGATGGAAGTGCAAAACAAAGAAAAAGCAACATGGATTATAATTCTAGTATGAAATTCACGAACTTCAATAGAGTAAATATTGCATCTTTTTCAACACACCGCGTCTAACTGCGAGTATAGGGAGGAAATGTCCTGACATTTGATTTTCTCCCCAGCCAACCATTCCATGCACACCTTCCCAACCTATTTCCATAGAAATGACACCAAGATGTAAATCATAGATGGCTACAGAAAATCCTACATAGATAAGCAAAGTAAGCTGATTAGTGACTAAGATTGATGATTTTAAATTAAAAATTAGTAAGAGAAGACTTCTGTCGAACATTTTCAATCGATACAATATCTTCATCTAACAATTGTCAGAGTGAAATCACCTAATACTATGGGTGTCTAGGATCTTGAATAACAGTATTAGTAAAGGTTGCAGGGAATCAAAATACGAAACCCCACACATGCCATACCTTATCATCCACAAAACCCATACACTATCACCTTATCATTAATGCAATTCCCTTGCAAATACTTTTACTCAATTATTTGGAAGATTCACTTTTGAATTAATTTAAGGAGAAGAATCCAAAGTTTAGGCCCTTCCCATGATAGGATTCAGAGAAATAAATCTTGACAACAGGTCACCAACACCAAGAAAGAGATGAAACATTAAAAAACAGTCAAACTATAAGAACGCAAACCAAAATCTTAAAAGTTAACAAATTGATAATAAATAGCAAATGAACAATCTTCGTCATTGACAATGGGTGTTAGACCTCGTTTCTGGAGTCTAACTTGTTCTTTGATACTATAAGATGTTAGCGCCTGGGTCTCGGTACTTATTACAAAGCTACCTTACCAGAGCATCAAGTAAGAATCATGTACACAGACCCATCAGGAAAAGTTCGCTAAGGATCATGTACACAGACCCATCAGGAAAAGTTCATCGCAGCCAACTTTTGGGCTTTGCTGCGGCAAAACCTTTGGACAGACCCGAACCATCCAACACTAAAATGAACACACACATCCTTTCATCACAACACAAAATCCATCACTACTAAAAATTAACAAACACAATCCAGAAGATAAATATGTACATGATCGACAAAAACTTTTTCAAATCTTAATCTCATTACTAAATCAAAATAGAGTTTGAACAAAGATTTAATGGGCATTTCAAGCTACAATACATCATAATCCAAAAATACATGATTTACACAAAGTAGAATTGTTCAAAATGCAACTAAAGCCTGGTTTTACAAAAACTAGCTTAAAATACAAAATAAGCATAATCTGGAGTAATGCCTTTATGCTCGATCACTCGATCTCTTACTCATCGCCTGAAGATGGGACGAAAAAAGACGGGTGAGCTTAAAGCTCATGGGTAACAATTTTATAACCGGTAATAAGCAAAACCATTTTAAATTCACAATGCATCATGAAACACATATTTCTAAATTCTTAATTTATCAAATACTTTATACGCAACCCAAATCATGCATTCAATAAACTTGTCACTACATAAGCACATCAAAATGATTTGGGAGGTCTATAAACATAACGAGCTAACACATTCCCATGAAATGATCCTATGTAGTCGTGAACAGAGCGAACTAACACAATCCTTCATAGTGTTTTTGCGTAGTCGTAAACATGAAGGAGTCCTTGAAGGAGATCCATGCCACTTGCAGGCAGGCAGGAGAAGCCTTTAGTCAAAGTGCACTTGACATACAGAATGGACCAAACCAAACTCACATAACATGTATTTCATAACTTGTAAACTTGTTGCCCAAAATGGCAATTTTTTTCGAAAACATGATTTCCATTAGCATGATATTTTTCAAATACAATTTCCATCATCATTTCACAAATCATCATCAAGATTCATATACCAAACATGCAGCAATTTCTTTAATCATTCAAGAAGCAATAAATGCAAAATTTATAAAGCAATTGAAATCATTTAACTTTATTGATTTGGAAAATTTCTCATGACTCATTAACTCAACTATAAACAAGCAACCCACTTTGAATTCCTTACTTAAAAGTTTCTCAAAATGCCTTTCCTCATGCTCCTCTTGCCTTCTTTGATTCTCTTTTATCAAAGACAATATTTCCAATTCACTGGGACTTCCAATTGAGAACCCAAAAAGCATATTCACTAAAAATTGATTCTATAATACTTAAACTCATCCATTTCCTAAGCTTCATAACCCAAAATCCTTACAAAAATCCAAAAGATTACACATAAACTTACCTTGAATCTTCACCAATCGAAGAGTTTCTTGGCTCTAATGAAAGCTCTTCTCTTCCTCTGCCTTTTTCTCTTCTTGAACCACCTCAAAATCTCTCTTGAAAGCTAAGAAATGATGAAACCCTAACCTTTATTCTTCTTTTTCTCTCTAATTGCCGACTCTTTCTCTCATTTCTCTTTCTTTCTTATGTTTTTCTCTCCTTTCTCTCCCTCAATTTCCTTTTTGTTCTTCTTAAAAGCAAGACACACTTTTTCTTTTCCAATTTTGCCCTTAATGAATGCAAAAAGTCATCTTTGCCCTTTCTTACAAGCTTAGGTTCTTTTAACCTTAAGTGGTCTTCCAAAAATGTCCTTTATGAAGTCTTATCACCTTAACACTATAATTCAATTAACCTATGTCATAAAATCTTACTCACCTTAACATAATAATTAACTCCAGAAAAAAAAGAATAATTAATCTATCAAGACCTCAAATTTTATTTAAGTCATTGCCTAACTTCTTCCAAAAATCAAAACCTTTTTCTGATCATGTAATTGAAGGAATTAGATAACACTTCCTTCTAAAAAAATGTTCCTCACTGTCTTAATTTTCTAATGACACCAAAATCATTCAATTTGGTTTTGAAATCTGAAAGTTATATCCCAACACTTCTGAACTATTCTTATATTTAAACAATATTATGTGCTCAACTTCCATCCAAAAATTAAAGTTCTTAGGGACTGACTTAGAACTCGATTTCATAAGATAATTAGTAGCGCTATTTCTCTAGTTTAATCCAAATTAAGAATTAGCTCATTTGGATAGCTAGAGAAAAAGTTATGGGTAAAACACCAAAGCTTACTCAGTGAATATGTTCCAACTATATTTTCCAGCTTACCACTTCCAACATTTCACATATAATAGTTCTAATTTCCAAGAAAAATTTCAGGGTCCAACAATTCTCCCTCCCTTAAACACTACACGAAAAACGTCGTTTTGCGACGAAAATTAC
>JANZXP010000009.1:509855-544041 GCA_027576715.1 Erythroxylum flavicans
CTCACGTATATTTCTGCCATAGATCTCATATATTCCTCAAGTCATAAACGTGTATAACCAGCTAAAGAACAACACACCCACAGCACACACTTTACGCACACGTCTGCACACGCACTCACAGAAATATACTGCAAGCCTTATTTCAATTATTCACACTAAAAATCACAGCACCTGTTTCTGCCACCATTTTTTGTGTTTAAACTATTTCACCCACTGCACTTACTCTTTTGTCTCACACAACATACGTATATTTAGCTCACTTAACATATTATGTTGCAGCCGTATGTGTTTTTATATTGACCATCACAATTCACATTTTTTCAATGCCACACACACACACACGTGAACTCTAAGTGCCGCACACTCCAGTTGCTACACGCTCACCTTAACACCGTTACCGCACACCCCAGCCGCTGTGTTGATTTTCTAATCAATCGACTTCAACTGTAGATACAAGATATGCACAAATCCTTCACACAATAATTGTCTCACTTCAATTCAAACATGCAACAACCTCATCCTTTTAATTTTATCAATCTACAAAATCCACAAATCCAGCAGTAATTTAATTCCAATATTACCATAATGATAGACTCCGATGCAGTGTAGAATTCTTTCACAAATACAAGTGTGACAACCGCAATTTTTAAATCCCACTACAATTAAGATTTTATATGTCCAATTAAAATGCTAAAACTAAATAAAAGATATATATAATATAGCTTAACAATTACTTATAATCCTAATATTTGAAATTACACTTATAATTTCATGAGACTTTAATTATAATTTTTAATTTGAATTATGTTTATCAAATGAACTCTAAGAAAAAAGGATAATACACTTAATATACCAGCTTAATTTTTGACCTAATAATTATTATAAATATCAACTAGTAAGGCTAGCATCGATGTAAGCTAAACCTCATAAACTACATGTGATGGTTTCTATCTAGACTTGCAACTATTTTAAAGAAAAATCAATAGAATTTAATTATATGATCATCATTTTTAATGTTATCATTAATATTGCTTAAATTACTTTCATAATACCAACAAATGATTTATGAGATATAGAAAATTTAGCCAATATTAATTAGCCATCAAAATGATAATTAGTTAACTATTTCTTTTAAATTATCTCTCCCATATACTTCTTTTTTTTCCTTTGAAATTCTCATTATTCTTCCCTTACTTACGCCATCCTTTTGACACTTAGGTTATGTTGGGTTGGACGTAAGATTTTTTCATGGAATGGAATGAAATGAAATAGTTTGTAATAGAATGGAATGAAATGACTTATAATAGAATGAAATATAAATTAATGTAATATTATAAAATTGTTGTTCGGGAAGCATGGAAGGGTTCATAATATAATATAGTGAAATGTTATTTAGATAAAGGGTTTATAATGTAATATAGTGTATAGTTGTTTATCATTTTACATTCTATCCTAAACTTCGGAAGTTTTTTATTTTTATTGTTTAGGATGGAATGAGATGTAATATGAAACTCTCCTCTCCCATCCCATTTTATTGCATTATAAACCCTCATCCCAAATGATAGAATAACATTACATTTCATTTCATTTCATTAATAAACCTCCAACCAAACATATCCTTAAAGTTTATCGATTGTGCTCCAACTAAACTAATAGAAACATTATCTCAAAACGTTAAAAATAGTTGTTCAGTTTTATATATTATTGATATCGGTAGTTACGCATGGACTTAGAAGCTGGAGAACAACCAAGAATTAATCTTAATTATTGATTAATTTGATGTTAAAAAAACGAAACAACCCCACAGTGTTTGTAGCTCGATTGACTTGGAGGTTGAGTGTGGTCCCTCCCTTGTGGTTGCTGTTTGCTTCATGATTGTTATAAGAGATTTATTTATTACTTCTTAAGCTAATCTTCTGATAGCGTAACCAACTATATTAATTATACACATTTAGCATGAAATGATAATTGATATGCGCTGGTCATTACTAAGAAAGACTAAATGACCATTTGGGCTTTTAATTATATTCATAACATGAATTCATAACAAATACGTGATGATGACACTACATAATCATATATCTGTGTAATTATTTATTAAGACGATAAGCTTTTGCTGTTATTTTATCCAAAGAGTTCCTTTATCAAAATATTGATTTGGAGGGCTATTCACAAACGTGCTGAAGCTTGATTGGTATTCATCGCATCTCTAACATAATGGTCTCAGGTTTAATTTTTCCCATAGCAGAAACAGAAAAGAAATTTGATCGTGTCTGACAGTTGGTTACAGCCACCATCGAACACAGAGAACTTGTCAATTATTAGACTTCACCTAACAAATTTCATCTAGAATTGTATTTATATAATTTTTTTATATCATTAAGAAAAGAAAATTTTTTATTCAAATTTACTTTTTCTTTCATTTAATATTTCTTTAGACTCTAAAAGAAATATGTCGATAATTATGATTAAATCGTCTTATTCTCAATCTTAAACCTTTTACGTGCAATAGAAAGATGGAGATGAGATCCAACTGATTTTAAATTTCAAGAACAAACATTTATAATAGAAATTTTAATAATGTCCTTATGAATCAGTCCACAAATTTATATATATTGGTCGAATTTGAGATTATATAAAATTATTGTATAAGAAATATTATTAATTTATCAAATATTACTTTATACAAGTTTTAGTGTAATTGATCTAGGAAAAAAAAGATAGGAGATATGTTACTTGAGCTATGAATTGTAAGTCATTAATCGTTCGCAAAATCATTAATCCGTATACCCACCCTAACCCTAACCCTACGTATTATATAAGCATCATTTTAGTACGTACCTTCAATCATTAAGCACTGATAATTATAACGGATGTCACCAAGACACTCGCATCAGAATCAGTCCTTTCAGTTGAGAACTTGACATAATTCTCTATCAGAATGACACTAAAATACCTGTAAGCATTTTCTGATCTATTTGGTACATCAAATATGGAAGACTATAAGTGTTTCTTCAAATAATCGTTGTAGCGAGTGGGATTGCTCTTTCCGTGTTGCTTATACAGCCCCAGCTCGACTTACTACGCATTCAAACTCGAGTGAAAGGGAATGAATAAGATATGATGAATAATGAATGAATTAAGAGCGTCAAAACTTGCTGGTAATGAATGTAATATGGTATCAATTGCTTTTGATATATCACCAAACCCAAGTCCTACTTATACGGGTCAAACTTCTCTTCAAAAGCTATGTATTATTATTATTTTGTTTTAGAATTGAAAGATAACTATTCATATCTTCTCAGTTTAAATTATGGGAGCCAGAGCAGCAAATGTAACAATTAATATTGAAAGTTCTACGTGCCTGACGGTGGTCCTTACAACAACTCTGATGAAGACAGAACTAGCTGTCAATGGCTACCATTGTATCCTTATCAACAGGGGAGTGGGAACCAAGGCGACAAAATGACGATGATCGTGTGCAAGCCGGCCTTGTGAAGGGTTTTGTTTTTCATTTTCTTTTGACAGCATTTAACCTATCTAAAATGACGAGGAATAAAATCCGATCTCTGTATGTGATCTATTCTGTCCCAACTGTACTGTCTTTGTAAGATTTTATTCCCCTTTGATCTTTACATCATTTAATTGCCAAATTGCGAATATGGTATTTATGCGATGTTTTTTTGGTTCTAAGTCAGTCGTGCATTGGCTGGTGCACCTTAGAAAATAGTACCACTAAGATTTCTTAAAGGACTTCAGCTTATTAGCAAGGAAAAAAAGTAAACGTAGAAAATTTTCCGATTTGGACGCGTGTAAATGTATCTTACGGCTCGGCGGAATCTTGGGAGAAAAAAGTGTGTGTTTATGGCTATGTTCACGTAACCCAACTCGATTACTACGATAGGATTTCTTGACAAATCAAGGATTTCTAGGTTTTTATTATACATGGTCGTGTTGAAGATACAATGTCTTCCAGAGATAACAATTTCTGTGTGATCTTTAACAGAATTATTTGTATGACTTGCTATAGTTAGAGCCATTGAACTCTGCCCTTCTTCGATTTGTTTCATGAATTGCAAAGATACATTAGTCATATTAACATTTTGATCAAATGAACAGTATATTGTAACATGACACGACATTTTTTATCCTGCACGGTTAGTTGACTACATAGATTCTTGTGGCTTGAGTTAGATTCTTGATTTGTAACGTAAGATCGTGACTAGCCTTACATATTTTCATTGCTGATAAGGAAGATTGTTAATGTTCTGGATGGGGACGTCCAGATTTAGAGTTAAATTATGCGTTCCTATTAATATCAACAAAAATGCTTAAGCTATAGTGGAGGTCTAAAGTTTCACAGGTGATTATAACCTTGAGTTACAGCACCCAGAAGAACCATAACCTTAGATCTCCCTGGAATCAGGTTACTTTCTCCGGATTATGTATGAAAAGATAATGGAGTTAAACCTATGCAGCATGTCCACTTTGGTTAAAAGATATAGTGTGATATTAGATCCGAGAGCATCATAATTCAATGGCTTGTACTCAATTCTTCAATCTTCTCACCGGATGGATATATAAGTGATATTAGCAATGGAGCTTCTGGTTTGTAGAGTAATCTGATTCTGGTTCTATTTTGGAGACAATTAGGAATTGCCCGATCTCTTCCCCTTCTTCCCTTACCCTACTTGAAATAGAAGGTGACATACGCTTTAAATAGATAAATTACAGATTTCAGTGAAGAACTACAGTTGTACTTTCAAGTCAAATACAGTGATTATCAAGTAGCCAATGAGAACTTTTAAAAACTTTTATCTGAGATGAAAACTACTTAATTAAGTTGGGTATGAGCCGCAAAACAGGAGACAAGGAACGAGTATAACGGTTAACGTGTCCGGTTCTGCGTGTTTTAATATAACAATGTCAGACTCATCTCCACGACTTGGCCGTCCTTTGGCCGCATTTATCGCCTACCTATCCAACAGAATTCCCTCCATTAATAACTTATACTCACGAGGACTTCCCACGTTCCAACTGTTGGACAATGTTTAAACACATATGCATGATTACTAAGAAGTTCTTATTTAAGAAACACTAGCACATTCAAATTAATACTCAAAAACTAATGCTTTCATTCTCATCCTGCCTAATTACATTCCTTTTAATTTGGAGGCTCACCTGTCAATGATAAGCCTTAGACCCTTCGGTATCACTAATTGTAGATTATAATGAAGAATATAGTTGAAGGGCACTGAAGCTTTTTTCTTTTTTGTTATTTTAATCTGTCATTGCATGAACTTGGCCCTGCCTTAGTTGTATACTTGTATTGGCCCCAGAGTGGACTCCGGAGGTTAGTTTACCGAGCGTGGGACCTACACCAGAGAAATGATGGAGAATTAAGAATTCCAATAAATTAGTTAAGTCAATCCTTCCTAGCATTCTTTGTGGAGCTTGGGTATAAATATGGCTCTAGTTTCTTGCTTGTCTCAGGGGCAATCAAGCTCATCACACTTGAAACACAAACACCTATTTTTTAACCCACAGGGTTCCTAGGGTCTGAAACAAGTATGGAGCCCATTGGAGCATTTCCTGAAGGAGAATGGGAGTTCAACAGAATACTCTCCATGGAAGAGCTTGATTTCACACCAGAATTTCCTCTACACTGTTTATTCCCTCTAGAGCATATTGAGGGAACAAAATTTGCCAACCCACAGATCTTTTTCTCGTATCCTGAAGCCAATGCGAGCATGGTAGAGATCAATGACAGTTCATTTTACTCAAGCATTCTTAACAACAATTTGCAGTTTTTATCGCAAGATAACAGCAGCAATATTAACTATAGTGATAGTGTCTTGGTTTCTTCTTCCAGTAACGAAACCTACTCCTTAAGCAATACTAACAGCATTCCTGTGTCCATCGATATTTCTGTCATGGACGACAAAACTAACAGCTCACTTGCACCATTGTATCCTGAAATAGGAATGACAGAAACTGTCTCTATTAATGAAGGCATAAGCAGCCACCAAATGAGAAGTTCTGCAAATGATAGTAATCAGCTGGCAGTTAATGCTGTTCCTAACAAGGAACTTGAACTTAAACGAAAGTTTGATTCCCAAGAATCACGTCCATCAGATTTCATGAAGAAAAAACCTCGAATTACAAGAGATGTAAGTGCATTCATCAACATTTACATCGAAACGAATTTTCAATCAGTCCAAGGAATTTTTGTTCCCTGATCTTTAGTTCCTTAACATAATTTCTAAACACAGGCACAAAACCGTCGGTCGAAAAGGAGCCAAAAGCCGTCTCCGGTCAATGACGAGAGCTCTAGCAGTTGTAACTCGGATGAAGATTCCCATGATTCCATTGAAGGGACTACTTTAGGGTCCAATGGCAAAACAAGAGCCAGTAGAGGATCAGCCACTGACCCTCAGAGCCTTTATGCACGGGTAAGACCCTTAACATGTTGGCTCGTGCATAAGAATATCTCCATCAAATTAATTACTTCCATTTTACCTTTTATTGATACATATATATGTTGATAATTGCGCTGCAGAGAAGAAGAGAGAGGATAAATGAGAGATTGAAAATCTTACAGAATCTTGTTCCTAATGGAACAAAGGTTGATATAAGTACGATGCTTGAAGAGGCAGTCCACTATGTCAAGTTTTTGCAGCTTCAAATCAAGGTAATAAAAGGGCACGTGCAAACTTTTTTTCTGCAAGCTCAAACCAAAAAAAAAAAAAGGAAAAAGAAGAAGGGGCTTTCTTTCATTACATTTCCGTGATGACTAATTCTTCTTATATCAAACTTGCAGCTTTTGAGCTCGGATGATCTGTGGATGTACGCCCCTATCGCTTACAACGGAGTGGATGTTGGCCTCAATCAGAAGATTTCTGCACTCTTGTGATATTGGAGAGACAGAAGCTCTAAAGTTTCTAATTTAATGTTTTGTTTAACAGTGCATTAGAAAAGTATAGAATTATATGATATAAATATTTATATATGTTGGGCGCAGCGGGTGTATTTTGTGAAAAGGAAAATAAAAAGAGCAAAATGGACACAAAATATTTAACGTAGTTCACCCTTAATTTTGAGCTATGTCCACGGACAAAAACTCAGAATATTTCTTCCACTATTACAAACAGTAGGTATACAGAGATAAAACCAAAATAGTGGCTCACAAGGTGTTTCCCAACCTAATAAATACTAACCTCACTATTTTGTCACTCACCAACCCTTTAGGAATATTTCCTAACTTCAGAGCATTTGATTTGCTCTGGTTTTTCTCTCTATTTTCTCTGTGTTTCTGTCTGAAGCAGGGAGTGCCTTATATAGGCACTCCACCATGTAAGACAGCTGCCTTTGTAGCTGTCTTCTTCCATTTATTCAACAAAAACAGCATACAGCTATTCAACAAAAACAGCATGCGGCTATTCAACAAAAACAGCATGCGGCACAATTTATTTTGGTGTCGCAATTGTGGAATGGAGTCCCTCCATGTGAGAGGGACCCATATCCAACATTCAGCACCACAACAACGTCTCAATAGAATTAAATGAAAAAAAAAGAAAAGAAATTGAAGCTTGGAGAACAGGAGAGGAATTACATTATAACGGAAGGAGATGGGAAAGAATAAGTTTATCTTAGATGTCCGAAGTACTTGAGACGTATGGAAAAAGAAAAAAAATGGAAAGCCAATGAGAAAGGTAGAGTCTTAAGGGTTCTTCTTCTTCATCTTCTTCAACTATGAAGGGGTTGCATTTTTTGGAATCAAGGTTTAGACTTTGAAGATGAAAAGGAATTGGCAGCAAAAATGCGGTTTTATGTGAGAACAAATAAAAAGACTTCTCTAATGAATGCTATTTAGCTTAGGAAGCAAAATAATAATAAGAGTTAAGAAACCTTTTTCTTTTTTATTATTACTTTTGTTTCTTTATGTTAGGTCTCTTTCGTCTTCTTCTCTATTTTATGCTTGATTTTGTAGTTGTAATATTTATTATTTGTTTGATAATGTATGACAACCATGATATGATCTGAACCTTCGTGATAGCCCTTTTAAGATTTCTTTTGTCAAAGGTGATGCAACAAATTTCAAATAGTAGGGCTGGCGAAAAATCGGTTTCAAACCAAATTAGTTTCGGATAATTCAGACAAAGATAAAAATTTTATGACCTTAAACTGGTTTGAAACCAAAAATTTTTTTACCAAGCTAACCCGGAACCGAACCGAATTAGAAAACACTCAACTCAGTTCGGAACTGGCATATCCGATTTTAACTAATAGCAAAGGGCCATTAAATTCCACCATCTTCTTCCCATCTCTTTTTCTTTGTGAAACCAATCAAAAAACTATAGCAAAGAAAGCTAAATTATGGTTGTCTAGTTGAAGTTCAAACTAAACAAATGGTAAATTTACAATCAAATTCAAAAAAACAAAAATATAACCACCAAATTCTAAGTCTAACAAAATTATAGCAAGAAGCCACAAAGGCATAAACAGTACACCAAATCCAAAACCAGTAAACCACATTGTTCATACTACAAATTCAAACCAAATAAAACATGCAAAAAATAATAAACCTTTCTTTATCAAACTCTTCATATCCCACTCTTCATGTCCCAAAGACTCCATGTTCTGAGAAAAAAAAAAGATAATACAAGTTAGCTAACATGTATATAACAATCAAAACTTAATACGATAAACTAGAATAAAGTAATTATTTTTTTGAAACAATGATTTTTTTGCCATTTTTTAATTCAGATCGAACAATTTTAATCGACTTTTACTATTTGATGCTAGCCAATTTTAAAAATTCGGACATTTTGTTCGATTAGGTCTACCCGGATTCAGATTTGATTTTAATTCGGACAAAAATCGATCAACCCGGTTTAAATTCAATCAAAAAATTCTAACTCATATCTGATTTCTTCTAGATTGGACAGGTCGGATTATCGATTTGGACGAAATTCTGTCAGGCCTATAAATAGGGATAAGAATAAGAGCACTTATAAAATTGTCTATTAATAATGGAAAATTTTACAAAATCTACTTTTCTTTGACTTGGTTTAAAGGTAATTTTCCTCTATTTATGTAGTTTTGATCAATATCTTGCAATCCATGACTACCTCATCCACTTGTGTCTACACCTTTTCTTTATATGTAAGCTTAAGTCTAACTTCTAAGAATTACATACTTGAGCTTTACCCCTTTTTATCCTCATTTTGACAATGGATACGCTAAATTGTGCTACTTCTTGGGGATGTGTTCTACCCAAACTAAATGTCATTTATTAGAATTTGATACAAGGTAAAATACTTGTATATTTTTCTTCTTTAGCAATGAAGAATATGTTCATGTAATTGACAATGACTTGAAAATATGACTTAATTATTATCGTTTAAGTTTATCATCATTTTGATCCTACATATTATGACCTTATGTTCTACTTCATTATTGGGGGGGTCAAATTTGAGTTTTTCTAAAATGTGTGATGTTCTTGTCTGAACCTTAAATAACAACGCTAGCTCTACTTCCATCTTTGCCTAATGTGCCATTGCCATTCATCATCCAAATAGGCAAATGTTCTGGCTTAAGTTCAATTGTCTTTGAAATAATTATGGGATGGTACATCCAACCATGAAGTTGAATAGTAGTTGAGATTTTGTTACTGTTTGTAGACCGAATTTGATCTTAAACTCATTAAGTTTTACTAACTACTTGATCTTCCTTCTTAACATTTTAAGTTTGAATGTATAAGATTTGTCACATTGGCAAATTTGACAAAACAACAATATAATAGGTCTAAAAATGTAGACTTTTTTCTTGCTAATGTGAAACAACTTTTTTTTTGCCAATGTGAAATAACTAACACTGCTTTCTCTATTTGGGTATATTTAGTTCTTGAGACTTAAAAGATCTTGTTTAAATAATAAATAGACCTCTGATGTTTCTTCTTATTGAACTAGCCCTAAATTAAATTCTTGTATTGCAATGGAGACGTATCATTGGAAATTTTTGTTATTTTAAAGAGCGGTAGATTTTCATGTATTCTATCATATCCTCAAACATCTGTTAACATTTGTTTCTTCATTCAATCTTTTATTTTGCTTTATTTTAAAGAATGGGAGATACCTTTTGACATACTTGTAAAGATAACATGAAAAGCTTGTCATTTTATAATTGTTGATTTGTGCTTCCTTTAAGGAGTTTGGTAATTTCATGTTAATGATTGCCCTAATCTTATGAGGGACGACTTTAATACCCCTCTGTCTCATCATGAATTGTTGTGCCCAAAAAGTTCTAAAAAGACCTAAGCTATCATACTCGCAAGTATATGAGATAGTTGTAGTTGATAACTCAGGGCCATCTCCCACAGAGGTGAAATTGGTCAACTTAAATTAAGTTTGAATTAAAAATAAAAATAAAAACAATGCATTCCTAAACATTATATCCCGATTGATGAGTCAAAGCTTTTAAGGAAAATTATGAAATTAAATTGAAAAGTTGACAGAATCAATTGGGAGAAAAGACAAAAAGATTAACCAAAGTAGAAAAACTCTTGAGAATTAATTTCACTAATTTAATCTTCTATGCATGATTAAGGGAAAATAATTGGATTGTTGTCTTACTAAAATTAATAGTTAGGTTCTAAATCGATTTGAATAATGAACTAGTCTAACTTTCGTTCAACAAGTTACTATCCAAATTAATAATGAAAACCTGACTACCAATTACCACTTAAGTTAATATATATCTAGCTTTTAACCTAAGTGTCCATAGTTTCACGATCCATATTAAACTTCATCTCTTGAATCTTCATTTAACACTAAAATGATGCAAAGTATGTCCATTCTATTACATTCACTCAGTTTAGAAAACACAACGATAAATAAGGCAACAAATCCATAACCCAATCGTGCATATTCAACTAAATAGCAACATTAATTATCAAGAAAAAAGATCAGCCCATCATGGATATCACCATATTCATCATCATTAAACACTTTAATCGCATGTTACTGTCAACAAAAGTACTAAAGTAATAATAAAACAGTGAATACCAAATGGATTATCAAAAGAAACAAATAACAACCAGCTAAACTAATAAGAGTATAAGTCAATTAATAACATATAGTAAAATGAAAGAAACAAAGAAACAAATGAGAAATAGAATAGGCAAGCAAATCATCGGATGAAGAGTTGTAGAGATCTCTAATCCCTCTCAAACTTCCAGCTTCGGCTCTCGCCTTCAGCTTCAACTTCTTACCCAGATGAATATTTGCTCAAGTTGAATGTGATTCAACTCCAGCTCTCGCTTTCGACCTCTCCTAAGCTTCCACCCCTCTGCTGTCTTGCTCTTCGTCCCGACTCACTCTGTTTTCTTTCTATATTTCTCTCTTTTGTTTATCTTCTTCTTCTCTATCTGTCTGCGCCTCCCCTCCGTCTGAGTCTCTCAGTGAGTGAACCAATGAAACAATTAATGAATCCTCATTAGCTGCCACCCTCTCTTCCTTTTATTAGACTCTCTCTAGGTTTAGGGTTGCGTGCCCTAACGTCATGAGCTGCCACGTATTAAAGCTAGAATTATGTTAAAACTTCTCATGGACGTGTATGGGGAGTCACGGATGTGACAAGGAGTGTCACACCCATGCATGGGGAGTGATGACATAACATTTAATGCAAAAATTACGTGACTTTGGTGTTTTAATGCAAAATTCACAAAATAACTCAATTAACATTCATACAATATTCACACCATTTTCACTCAATTAATCTCACATTTAGATCAAAACACAAGGATTTGTAACCAAAATCAAGATATGTAGGCAGTTAAAAGTAATAGAAATTAGATACAACATGAATCTTAAGAACTTTTTACTAGAAGTTTTGAGTGCATGCTTCTTAGGGTTTAACTTTATTTCATACTTCTTTAATGCCTCCACTAGTCCCTAGAAGTATCCAAGAGGGGGTGAATTGGGTGCTTACAAAATTCAATATTTTTTCTAACTAATGTGTTGAATTAACAATAATCAATATAAATATGTGTTAGGAAATTGCTTAATATAAATTAATCAAACAATTTAAAAATAATTTAAAGAGGATAGGGAGATGAGAATGCAAATCGATTTATAGTGTTTTGGTAAATAACGCTTCCCTATATCCACTCCCAAAACTCTTCTTAAAATTTTATTATAATTCTTCTTTCAAAACGAAGAATAACCTTTGTATAATCTTTCTTAGTAGAGAGAGACCCTTCTAATAATCTTTTTATAAAGTAAAGGAGAACCTTAATCCCATTTTAAAAACTCCTAAGTACAATATCCAACACCCTAACAAAAGATTACAACTCAAAAGTATCTTATTCATTTGATAACTCAAAATGACTCACTCACACAAATATGACACAATAGTTCTCAAATAATTGAAAAACTCTTTGAAATATGTGTATATAACACTCAAAACCTTCTTGATGCTAAAAACATTGAGAAAAACACATATTTATATTGTTTTGGGACCTAAAATAGTCATTAGAGCCAAGAACTAGCCATTACAATAGTTATATATAGTGCACTAGTCAACTAGTATACAACAATAGATTCATCAGCTATTAGACACTGGTATATTAGTATACGTATTGGTTAACCAATATGTCAATACATTAACCAATGTTGCTACAAACTTATGATACATAAAATTTAATTTTTACCTATATTGGTTGACCATTAGCCTGACATATTGTTCAACCAAGACATTAATCATTGTTATTACAAACTCACAATACATCAAATTTAACAATGTTAACCTGTATTAGTTGATCACTAACCCATATAGGTCGACCAACAACCAAAAAGAACATGATTTTAACAACCTCAAATGCTTAAAACCACTTTTGTATTAAATTCGAATATGATTAAAACACTTCCTAAAATGTTCACAAAGATTACTTGAAGGATTAAGATACTTTTGTATTAAAATCAAAAGCCCCAAATGCCTCTTAATGAATGTAAAGATTCACACAATAAAGTAAAATGAAATGTTTATGTATGGTGAGCCTTTTGGATCATCAAATTAATGAAGTAAGATTACAAATAATAATACAAAATGTAAAATAACCTTAATGAACCTTGGTCTTCTTTTTTTCTTGTTCCGATCTTCATTTCATTAGCTGTAAACTTCAACTTCTCTTTTTCAACTTCATACACTATCTTCTTGAATTTACGGCTTCATTTTTTTCTAATGTATCTTTTGATCAAAATAATAAACACATTAGTAGCAGTTATATTTTATTATTATCATAATATCAATTGGAATCTTCCTTAGTTCAACAACCTTTAAGCATTCTTGCAATTTCACTATGTAATCTCTCCTTGATTTCATTTTAACGATCATATTATCCATATAAACTTCTATATTTCACTTAATATGTCCATGAAACATGGAACTAACTAACCTTTGACAGGTTGCCCCTATATTTTTTAGTATGAATGACATCATCTTTTAATAATATGTCATCTTTTCTTCATTTCTTCATCGCCTTCACTATGTAGATCCAGTGATAACTTGAGTACATGTCCATAAAATTGAAAATTTCATTATAACCACTTTAGTGAGTCGATATAGGCATATCACGTCCCTGCTGAGGCCTACACTTAAAGGTTTATTCATATTTTCATACACTGTCGATTGTCAACCTTTCCTAAATATTCTTTTCGTATATTTCATAAGTTTAGCTCCAATTCTCACATTCAATATATATGATGTTATATGTGGCTCAATTCTTTTCCTTTCTGAATGTGACCATATGAAAACCTCTTAATGTTCTTTTAAAAACTGTACCATTTTGGTAAGTTGCTCTTCATCCATATCGAATCTTATTCTTAGTACCCTGTTATAGTTCACATCCCTGACTTGAACTTCTAAATTTTCTTTTATGACTTCTTCCCTTTTTTCATTCTCTGTATGTGGATTCTTCTTTTTTGATAACTCATTTAACTAAATTAGATAAAAATAAATAAATAAATTATCTTTTTACTACCATTGCTCCTACGCCTACTCCTACTCCTATTACAGGCCTTTTCTTGTTCCAACAAATAGTAACTAATGATTGATAAATAAACTAACTTTTAATTACTACTACTACCGTTGTTGTTATTGCTACTGCTATTGTAAGTATTTTTTGTTCCAACAAATAGTAATTAAAAATTACACGTTTTTTTTATTCTAACAAATACAAACTATCAGAGAATCCACATAACACTTTCTTAAAAATTCATAGTCCCCTTAGACTTCTCATATACCTTTCTCATTGGGAAATTTATAAGTAATTAATATGGTGACAGGATATCTATTAAAAAAAAGGCTTATCTTTTTACTACTATTATGCTACTACTACTACTACTCTACAGGTCTTTTTTTCCAACAAATAATAACTAACAATTATAGATCTTTTTTTTATTCCAACAAATACTAACTATTAAAGAATCCATATGGCACTTTCTTAAAACTTCATAATCCCCTTGGACTTCTCCTATGCCCATCTTAATTGGGAACTTTATAAGCAACTAATATGGTGACGAGATATCTATAACAAAGGGCTTATGTATGTCATGGAACTCTACCATCTTGGGGATTTATCTAGGGCAATGGCCAATTGTAATTAGAAGATCTATTTTATCCTTAGGAAGCACATAGTCTCCTTTAAACCTGAACAAAGTAAAATATACTTAACAAAGCGGTCACAATTCTAGTCATGTTGTTTTGAAGGCCTCTTGGAAAAGAATATCAATAAAGGTTCCATTATCCACTAAGATTTATTAACTTTAAAGTTTGTAATGTTCTCTTTTATGACCTTCACGTCTTTATAAAGGTTACATTGGCAGACATATCCTCTTTATCAAACACAATCTACCCTCTTCTTTGTCATCTTTTGATTTATATTTCTACCATAGAGTTTACTTCATTATATCAGGTATACCTCTTTAACGAAGATTTGATATAAGTATTATGTCCCCTGAAAATCATGTTAATGACTCATGTAGATCTTCCTTCTCCTTTCCTCTAGTTTGGGGTCTTCAACCAACCTATAAGCATTATCAACTCTTACCCTTGTGATGGATGTCTACATATATAAAAATATATGTCCTTTCTAAGAAATTATTTTAGGTGTCCTCGTTGTAAAATTTCATTGATGGTTCACCTAAATCTTGTAATTTTTTGAAGTTATGAACATAATCTCACTGGAATATGCAATAACTTTATTTAGATTTATTCCTTGATGGAATTGATCGATGGGTTTTGCTAGGTCATTCCCTAATGAAGTTCAAATTTTGATTTGTGGACTAATACAGTGTATACGTTTCATTTATGGTTTTTCTTTAAACCTACCATCTTTCTTTAGGTGTTTAGTGGTCTTGTTTCCCTCTAGTAGACTTATAAGGTTATTTCTCTTCAATATGAAATGTGTATAACTCTCCACGACCAAAATGTTGTCTATGTTTTAGAGACCTAATTCAGCATTTTATAGTCAACTCAACTTCCTCCAAATTGATGTAACTTCTACCCCTTTCTTAACCCTAATCTAAGGCATACGCCTTGTCTATTTACAATGATTTCTATAAGGATTGATGTCTCTTGAAACCTGTCTCAAAAGCAATAATTCCAATAAAGGTTGAGAATAAGTATTTATGTAATTTCTAAACTGAATAGCCTCATATAATCTTAGAAGGTATCATTTGACTTTTTTGCTATCTCAAATAAAGTTTCCAAGTTATATGGTATGCGTTGATTTCAAAAAAAAAAAAAGAGCCTCAAATCAATTTTTTAGTTCTTTAAGGTTGCACTTAAACCACTAATGAGTGTTTAATACCAATCTCAACTCACGACGATTTTGGGCACCATATCAAACATCTTATTTGGTTTTGTTTTATTTTATTTATTTATTTATTTACTTATTTAGTTTTATTTACCTACTCTTTTAGCATATCAGTTTTCATATCTGCATCACTTTTTTTATTGTCACATCCACATGTGGGTCTATCGAAAATAGTCTCTCTACTATGTCGGGGTAAGGCTGCGTACTATCAGACCTCTCCAGACTCCGCTTTGCGGCGGGATTTCAGACTGAGTGATGATGATGATATGAATATTTCATACCATTGTGGGCTCTAGTGGTGGTAGCTTGAATTTTAGTAGCAGATATTTGAGCAAAATGATCCTTATAAAAGGGTTATCAAAATCATCATATATAGGCTCTTAATTATGCTTTTATGGCATATTAGATAATGTAGGTCTATAGTGGTATGTTGTGGGTAGGCCTGCGATATTGTTCTAATTTGTAGACATTTTTCACAATGAGGGTTAGTTATGGTATTGCCTCATCTAATATTGGTTTCATTTATTAAATACTATAAGGTGGTTCATATTTGATCTCATAAGTTTCTATGGCTGCAAGTTTAGATTGTGAGTATTGGTTATAACTAACAATTATTATTGTACATTGTTGATTATTGACGGCAAACTTGCTTATTCAAAGTGTAAAGGCAATTATAAGGAAGGAGGAAGTAGGCATAAAGGCGATTGTAAGGGAAGAGGAGGAAAAACTATTGGTTCAATTTCTTATTAAAACAAAAAGAGATTGGATTTTATGATTGCTAATCATATATTTTGAACGAAGTTAGGTCCTAACTCATAATTTTGATTATAAAAAAACATGTTACTATTAATGTTAGTGATATTAAAAAGATAATACGTGAAAGATCAAACTCGATGAAATGGTAAAATGAGGAAAGGAGCCAATTGAGCAATCAACAAATGAAGAAAATAAGTAAAGTGAAGCATATGTACAATTTAAGACCAATAATAAGGAGGAATCAAGTGTATTAAGACTTAAGCAAATCATCGTAATCCTTCATGTAACCTTATCTTGGTAATTTCAATGAATTAGGGTCTTAATAATTATATGATCATTTATGCGCAGGCATATTGTATAAATCATTTCATAATTAAAAGGAATTTTGTTTTAATCTTTAAAAAATATCTTTATATTTAAATAAATTTTGGGGGAACAAAATGGTTTTGGATTATTTTTAAAAAAAATCCGTATTTCAATCTCTTGAAAAGGTACGAAAACTTGTTTCAAGAAGTTTAGTTGATCAATCTGGTGATTTGAGTGACCAATATTAAGACTTTGGATAGACCAGTTTACTTGCGTGGCAATTTAGTAAACAATTACTTTTAAAAATATGTATTATAAGTTTATGATCATATTGGTTGACTAATATGACACATTAGTTTATAGATGTACACAGTAGTCGAATAATATGCCAAAATAGTTGACCAACGTTACTTTTAATGACTATTTTAGATTATTTTGTATATAAATAAATTATATGAGTTATGAGAGGTAAGTTAGGCATATTAAAAGGTTGCTAAGAGCTTGGAGAGATTAGTGTGTGAATGTGTGCATTATCTGACTCATTAATTCTTTTTTCATTGGGGTGAGCAAGAGAATGAGTTTTTGAGTTGTATAATTATTTCAATTGGAGAAATTACTTGGGATAGACATTGTAAGGATTCCTTTCGATCTTGGACAAGATTTGTAAATGATTACTTTCAACCCTTGGCATAGCAAGATGATTATAAAGGTTTCTCTTCGTACATGATAAAGAAGATGTTGCATAGAGGGTTGTTCTTTACCAATTAAAGGAAGAAGATGGTACATTCCTAAGTGGACCTTGGAGAGTAGATATAAGTCAAGGGTTATTTAGCTTAAATATCGTAAATTAATTGTCACTTTTTTCCTACTCTCTGTATTTATTATTATTATGATGCTTCATAATTATCTTATATGAATTTGTCATTATCATTTATTATAATATGCAATTCATTTATTAGCTTAGAAATGGAGGGGAAAAAGTGAATACACACAATTTACCCTCTTTCTTGTGTGCCATTTCAGACCGAATAATATACTTATTAAAATCAATTATTTATAACATCGTGGTGGGCATCAAAGGGTGTGTATGAATTATCTTCAAGTTTAAGTTTGTTCAAAAATCTAATGTTAAGATTACTATATGATTGTCTTTAGGAGCTCCCTTTGAAAGTGTTGCAAAACCAAGTGTCCAAATAACTTTTAACATTTGATTTTGATGATCAAGTCAACAAGAATTAGTGAGAAAATATATAATATTTTAATGAAATAAAGTGAATAAATAACAAGTGACCTTATTATTAAAAAAAGTGATTATTTTTATAATAATTTGTGAGTGTGTGAGAAACTAATTTTCAACTTATATGATATAAGAAAAATCTTAATTTTTACCGAACTTTGGTCTTTGGAACATATTTTCAAATTTCAAATATAGAAAAATTCTCTTAATTCTTTCACTTTTTATTGGACTTCGGACTTTGAAATTTACTTCCCACTGTACCATCTAGCTCCATGATAAAACAGAAAAAACTTTAATGTTATACAAATTGCATTAGTATCTCTATGTAGATAGGTGATTGATCGTTTTGAAATGTATAGAGAATTTCAACACCAGATATGTGCAAATGCTTTTAGATTTTAGTGAACTTGTCGAAATTTCAATGTTAAAGGGATTTTGTTGCTAAAATAATTTTAGATCTTATTGAGTCTTGAGATGTAGCAATCACAAGTTAAGATATAAATATGTGATATTGGTTAGTAAAAGAATGAAAATGCAATAATATAATGCTCTATCAATCGCATCACTTTCCAATAGCTGCGTGTAAAATACAAGCACTTCCACTTGTCGGTTTGTTCCAGAAATGACTTCCAACGTGTAGTTACTTGTTAGGTTCATGTCATGTAACAGAGATGTGTTTTTCACATCTATCCACTTTGCATCTTCCATGTTGTTACGCAACTATTAATATTTGTCTGGCTCAGTACTTCATCAATTGAAAATATAGGCATCCCAATAAGAAGATAAGCACCATTTAGATGCATTAGCAAGAATGGCCATTTTATATTTTCTGGTAGCAGGATACATATTCAATGAACTTAAAATGAGTGTATTATAAGATCCACATACAGCAAATCCAAGATTGTAGGATACGAAAAAAGCATGGCACAAACTTTAACTTGGATAGCATATTTTATGTTTACACTTATTACTATCATTATTATGCGTTTTACATGTTAGTGATTGAATTAAAATTTTAACCAACCAGTAGCACTATTAGTTTGTGAACATAGATTTGCACCATTTTGATCCAATAACAGCCTGCAAACTGTACCAGAGTATGTTTAGCTGGAAAAAGCTTCAGCAGGCTTTGCGGACACATCTTGCAATCCACAAACCATGTTTGCAGGAACAGCTATATCAATCATCTTCGGATACTGAAGGTTCAAATCTGTGAATGAAAATTTTGTGTTAAATTCACTAATATCAGGCTTAAACATATGCTAAAGAGATGGTGCTACTTACTTGCCATGATACTCTTGAATGTTTCCTGGCAAAAGGCATTAAAACAATTGAACCAATTAGATACAAGAACAATTCACAAAAAAATAGCAGACAGACAAAAGAACGCAAAAGATAAACCTCATCCTTTGTGAGTCTTGGATTATAAAGCATTTCTTCCTCAACAGAGCTCACCTGCAACTCACACGATGGTTCAGAATAAGCACCTCCATTAATATGCTCAGATAACAGAAGAGCGAGCTAAGATAGAGTATCATACAGTGAAACCCCGGTAATCATGAGCAGGGTAGATCAAAGTGTCCTTGGGCAATGTGAAGATCTGACAACGTTGACAGTTGGTATTTAGATATGTAAAGCGGTTTAACTACTAACAAAGAGAATCTGAAAAGACAACATATATTTTTCCTTACCTGTGAATGGACTGACTGGTATAGTTGATGTGAACTTCCTCCCTACAAATAAATTGAAGTAATTGTATAAAAAGGAGTAGGTCCTAAAATGCCAGAGTTGAGCAGAGGATGAAAAATCTTGCAGAATGAATTAAAATGCAAGAATTAAAACCTGGAAATCAGTTCGTCCACATCCACGGATCAGCAGTGCATCACCAGTAAAAGCCATCCTTGGTTGCGGTTGATCAGGCCCATCTCCTGTAACATAGGTTACACAACCTTGTGTATGGCCAGGTGTGGCTCGTACCTGGCAATCCAAAGCTTAAAAACATTAAAAGGATACTAGAAAAAAACAAGATAAATAGTTGGATAAATAAAAAGTGGGAAGCAATGGTCATACTGAAAGGAGTGTACTCCAAATATTATGTTTTGGAAATTGTGAAATCACCAGATTAACTCCAACATGAAAAACGACAGCCACTGCTTTTGCCCAACATGATGGCATTAACTAGCAAAATGTAAGTAATATTCGCAACTCATGAGGAATGCGAGAAGTATTAAATTTTTAAAGAATTATCTCACTTCAGCACCAGATACTGAAGGAAACCATGGTAGTATAAGTAGTAACCCATTGCATTTTACTGGAAGTCTTATCAGAAGTACCAGTTTTGCTTTTAGACCATTCGTTTGCATAACATTTTAGAGGACTGATCGGTCTCAGTTATTTAAGAAAACACTAGAAGATAATCTCTGATTGGAATGACACTGCTGCTACTTGCTTTAACCAAACCTAAACCTATACAGTTAATTTCTAAACCTAAGGCTTCACTACTCTTGGGTCTTGTTTGATAGCTACTGATGAAGGAATCGGAATGAAAAATGAGAATGAGAATGAGAATGAAAAGTGGGAATCAGAAAAAGGAATACAATAACTGATTATGGGTGTTTAGCATGCAAGCACTAGGAATAAAATTATAGAAGTTAATAGTTATATTAGTGTTTGATATCAAATATTAAGAATGGTAATAAAATTTTTTTTACTTATGTTTAATTATTATGTGATTAATTTTGTAAATAATTAATTATTTATTTTATATTATTATAAATTTTAAAATTTTTTATTTAATAAATAAATAATTAAAATTATTTTAATGATTAAATAAATTATTAATTTTTAAATAATTATGAATATTTTTACGATAAGAATAAAAACATCAATAAAACAAATAAACTAATTATTAAAGAAATTAATATAAAAGATAATTTTGATGATAATATTATGATAAGAATTAATATCTTAATAATATTTTGATAACAACTTGATAATATTCTAATAATATCTTTATCTATTATTTCCAATTTTCATTCCAGTGCACAGCCACACTCTCTTAGGAGTAAAAGTCTGGGATTATTTAAGATTCATTCTAATTTTGTCATTTCTGTGTCTTATCTAATTCCCGGAAAGTAAAAAATGCAGGTTGCATCTCCATTCTCACCTCTTCATTACCGGCTACAAAATGAGACCTTAAGACTTCAAATTAGAAAGTAGCTGTTCAATTAAACTAACAGGACTTGAAACAACTCCATCAAAAGCTCTACTAACATTTACATAGCAATATTATGGGTTTAATTTCTCCTCTATATATGTTGTCCTTTCTAGAAATTTGGTAATGTTGCAACGTAATTTAATAACAGTATCAAACAAGTAAGCCCAATAAACTTGATTAAAATGATAGCATAAACCGCCTTTCCTCGTTGAAAACAGTCAGACCCGATAACTCTTGATCCAAATTCTAAACAATTCAGTTATAGACAACATCAGTAACCAGCTACTGTGTCTCTTGGCTGAAACTTAGATGGATGGTACATACCTCTAAGAACAAATCACCAAAATAAATTCTATCGCCGGCATCAATTTGAAGGTCAGCTTTTGCATCACTCGCCTTAGAGATAACAGATTTGACACCGGGAACTTTACTCTGCAATCTTATAAACAAAATGGATCACCATAAACTCACATCACAATCAAGGAATAAACTGAACCGAGACCTTTATCAAGCCAGTGCCGGTGACATGGTCTGCATGGACGTGGGTGTTAATAGCATAGATAAGCTTCAATCCCAATTCTTTCGCAAGGGTCAGATCCCTATCCGCCGTCTTGTCAACTGGATCAATCAACTACAGAAAAAAATGTCATCTTTTCAAGTAAAGAAACAATCTAAACTTAAGTAGTAAGTAGAATATAGCATAGAAAGAGCGATGGTTTCTAACAAGAGCAGGCCTATCACGGTGAGAAACGTCGGCGAGCAAATAGGTATAAGTAGAAGATTCCTTCTCGAAAAGCTGACGGAATAAGAGCTTCTTGTTGCTCATCGAAGTAGCATAATTCCTATGCGGCGAAACGGAGTGACAGTGAAGAGTTAGGCTTAAGGATCGGGAAAGTGAGGGTCGAAGCACATTCAGTTTAAGCATTTTGGCTTTCACAGAAGCAGAGATAGACAAGTGAAAGCGTTTTACGGAATCGAACAAGTGACAGTGCGCCTGCTGTTTGGTTGATATCATGTTTCAATGAGAAGCCATCTTTAAAAAATCGGACTGAAAATTAAAATTGTAAAAAAGAATTTAAAAGTTTAAAAATCCCAACAGCTATTAAATCAACTATATTAAAAATTAAATAAATTTTAAATTTTTAAAATATAATTAAAAGAGGTTATCTTTAATTTAAAATTTAATTAAAAAGGAGAATGAGGGAAGTTCAAGTACTTCTTATAATTTAGCCACTTTAGGAAGATTTGATAATCTACTTGAACTCACGCTAGATTGGTTCCTAGAATGAGGAACTATAACATTTGTTTATATTGTAACAAGAATTTGAAAGGTAGGAGAATCACAAGATTAAATAAGCATTTAGTTAGGATCAAAGGTGATGTTGAGCCTCGTCACCTTTGAGCCTCGTAAAAAAGTGAGTCATGACGTGAAATGAAAAATAAAAACTTTTTTTAAAGAGTAATAGTATAAGAAAGATAAAAGGTAAAGACTGAATTACAAAATTAGTAGTAGAAGTTCTTTTTCCGGTGGTCGTGATAATAGTGAGGATGTTGAAGGTGGTTGTCTTACCTAAAAAGAAGGGAACGTTGCTCCTGATGTGAGGAAAAGAAAATGATAGATATCTAACTTTTTTACATCACGAACAACTCCTGGAGTAAAGTCTTCAATTTGTATAGCTTTAGAATCTAAAGAAGTTGACTCCAAATGTGGACATGGCAATGGCTAAATGATGGTATGATATAGGTATATCATTCAATGTTGTCCAATTTTATTATTACCAGCCTATATTGGATGTTGTTGCCATTTACTATCTAGGATGTAAAGCTCATTCTATTAATAACTACAAAGGCAAACTTCTGAGCATCTCAATTTATGAAATAGTTATTTGGATGAAAGAAGAATGACTTGGGCAACTTCTAGGTATTCAATCATGTATGATGGTTGGACAAATAGGAGACATGAGCCTATTAGCAATTTTTTGTTTACTCTAATAAGGGAAACATTTTTGAAGTTTATTGATGCATCTGGCCTTATTAGAAATGTTAATACTCCGTTTCAAATATTTAAAGAAGTTGTGAATGAAATTGGGTTAAAACATATTGTTAACTTCATTACTGACAATGATATAAAAACAGTTGGAAAAAGATTGCAAAGCAGGCATAATTCTTTCCTATTATTGATGAAATTATGTAAAAAGCAAAAAATAATGATCAAGTTCATGTATAATCATACATGGGGTCCTAAACTTGGTGAGAAAGAATTTCACCAATAGTAGGAATTTGTATCATCCCATTATTACAAGATTTACAACTAATTTCTTATCAATTTAAGACCATTAATTTTAGTCTCAATGTTAGTTGGTCTTCTGAGTTTATTAGCCTTTAGTGAGAATACTTCATTTGGTTGATAATGATAAGTAGGCAACAATGAGTTAGTTTTATGTTGCCATAGGAAAGGCGAATGAAGTAATTAAGGTCAATCTGAAAAATAGGTATTCTTTATACATACCTTATCTTACAATCATCAATAAGAAATGAGAAATGCAATTTTATTCTCTATTGTTTGCAGCTGAGTCATTTGTAAATCTTAGTGTCTATTTTAAACCAAGTTTTACAAAGAAAGCTAAAGTTAATATGTTATTAACTATTACAATAATTGATGCCCATGAGATGGCGCATGATCTCTTAAGCTTATAATTAGAGGTTTATAAGGATACTTTTGGTGATTTTGGAATGCTAATTGTTATTCATTAAAGAGACAAACTTAATCCAGACATATATTTTCACTTTAGTTACTTGTTGGAAATTGATCATCACTTTATTTTGTTTATAAGATTACTTTTATTGTCTTACAGTTGCTTAGTGGGACTAATTCGAAAGTGATGTTCCAAAATTGCAAAGGTTTGTAATGAATTATAAGTCAATGTATGAGTGTAATAGGGTGTGAAAAGAATTATAGCACATTTGAATTCATCCATTACAAGAAAAAGGAATAGATTAAAATACAAAAGATTAAACGACTTGGTCTTTTTCGATACAATTTAAAGCTTGAAGAATGGTAAGTTATTGTCATTATTAAATTAAATCTAATTAATTTTAATTTCTTATAATTTAAATTTATTTGTTTACTAGGCTCTTAATATAACAAGTAGTTCTGTAAATCTAATTTTCCTTGATTGTATCGATCTTTTAGCAATTTGGGCTTTTAAGGAACCAGTTTTGATATAAGAGGGTGACTTCGAAGATAATCTTGAATGGAAAAGTATTAACATGTCATTTGATGCAATGAGTTTAAATAATGGTGATAATGAGACTCCTCTTAATGATGAGAATTTTGTACCAAATAAGAATTGAGATCAATACGATATGAGCGGATATTCGATTAAATGAAGTTTCAGGTTTTTCATTTCATCTCTTCTTTAAATTTCACTTCTATGTGATGCATATGTTAAATTCTGTATATGTAATATAAATATAAACTTTTATTTGTAAATGTTTTTGTTTCAAGTTTTGCTTCTATTTAGTTGTATTCTTAAGCACAAATGCTTGTTATAATACTTATTTGATGTTTTGATGTAATTATTCTTTATTATATGATGAAATTATAATATTTTAAGTACTTTGCATTCTCCTTAGTTATATATATATATGCATATATATATGATTAAACGATCTTTTTCTTATATGATTATGGTTATTATTTATAAGTGAAAAATAATATTAATATAAATAAATAGATAATTTTTATTTCAAATTTATATTATTATAATTTTGGGGACATGGTTGATGTAAAACTAAATGTTATATAGCACAATATATTGAGGAATTATTTTGTGATTTTAAGAAATTCATGAATTAATTTGTAATTTTTAAAAATTACTCGAAATGTTGGTAGCCGTATCGTACTATACTAGAACTAAATCTGATAATGATATTGGTACAGTTTTCACGACATTGCCTTGATATCATTCTATTGTATTTAATTTTGTTTCTGTTTTACTTATCATTTTTAATTACTAGTGTTGTTTAATATATTTGATTTGTATTGAATGATGCAAATTTTCATTTCCTTTTAATTACTATACCAATATAGACTCCCTTTTTCCATATTACATATCATTTATAATGGCAAGCAAGCAAATTTATAAACTTAAAGTTTGAGAGAGAATGAAGTTGTCACTAAGCAAGTAACAAATACTTTGGTAACCAAAAAAGTATTTTATTAATTTCTCTAATGATTGGGTCAATATTGTTTATCAAATACTTTTATTCTTTTTCAATTTTAAGGGGCTGTAAATGTTTGCTATATGAAGTCAGCATGTTCGATCAACAAGTGGCTTTATAGTTGAGGGTTTCATAAGGCTTGTTAATCATTACAAAGATAAGAAGTATGAAGTTATTGTGATTATATATAAGTTTAAGGAGTTTGAGAAATATAAGCTTTTGAAGATTGATAATGAGGGCCTGTATGGTTTCATTAATCATCATCATTTTGGTACATCCATTTCATATTTGACAAGACTAAGGCAAGGTTGCCCATTTTGATTGATATCATTTTAAAAATTTTTGTCTTTGGATCATGTATCAATCTTTAATTCCTAGTGTCCAAGCATGTCTTAAGTTTTCAATCTATGATTTTGTTTGTAATGAAATTGTTGTTGGCAATTGGCAATTTTATTTAACTTGTATTGACCTAGTGCGAAAAGTGATGATATAAAAAGGATAGAGTTTAAGCTTAAGGACCTATTTTGTTTCAAAGAGGTAGAACTAAAAGGTGTGAACTATATAAGTTAACAATAAAATTGGCTAATTAAAGGAACTGAATTTAGTATATAGAAAAACCTTACCATTTAAAAGTAACCAAGGAAATGATATAATCCACTAATTCTTTATCTCCTCTTTTTTTTTTTCAAAGGCATGTTCTTATGTTGCCTTAGTTAGTCATGAATCCTTTAAATCTAATACCAACAATTTTCATATTTTAACATATTCTAGATAACAGTGCTTATGCTACCTTTTCATTGAGAAGTTCCTTTTTCTTTTTAGTTAGATTTGCTTTTTAATGAATGTTGTCTATTATAGACCAAGCAATGTATACATTTAAAATTTGGGATTGAGATTGATGTCTCCATTATAGAAAAGATAGAAGTATCTTCTTCGAAAAGAAAGAAAGACATTTGTTATTAGTGACCTCAACATTACACCCAATTTTGCATATTGTTATGATGTTGGTCCAGATTTTGAGAATAACAAGCAAGTCGTGGGCATCTAGTATGCTGTAGTTATGCACATAAAATTACTATTTAAAGTCTTTATTTGAAGTAATCTTATTTACCACTTTATACATTTAAAAGATGCTTTAGGTTCATATTAGTGGACTTAAGATGCAAATTTTATGGTTGCTTCATATTTAAACATTCAAAAAGATTTGAAGTGCTAGCTAAAACTTTACTTTGTATAGGTCTTTTAGTTTACTTCTAAACACATATATTCTTGCTACGATACTAATTGTCAAAGATGATTTTATATAAGTAAAGGTCCAAGAAGAGGAAAAAAGGTAAGCACACTTTAGACTAATTATCCTAGTTATTTTGTTTTTCTTTTTATTAAACAATGTACAATGAGATGTTTCTTTGTATAAAAGCATAGAGCATTTATGAAAATTTACCTTGAAACTGTTTTGGTGAAGCCTTTTGTTTAAAAACATTATACTTGCTATTGATTTTCTCTTTAGAAAAAGCACATACTTAAGTGCGTATTTTGGAAGTATTTATCAAAAACAAAGCTTAGTCAACGAGACACTAATATAAACTTGTTGGCTACTATTTGCTTCTTATACAAATTAAATGAATTGTATTTAGGTACTTTTGATGGTAACATGTTGCTCAAAAGTAGAAAAACTAATAAATCAGAAACTAAAAATTACAATAAGAAAATAAAAGTATAATCAAATAACTCTTAAAAATTAATTATATTTAAGAATATAAAATTGCATCCAATCATATTTCAGCATCAATTTAAGTTTTATCACAATAAACATGTTAATTTTGTTCCTGACTTGAATTAAAAGTAAATTGTGAATAGAGTATATTTGAGGAGAATTAGGAGTAATGGAAAATTGGAAGACGTACTTGTGAAAGTATTATTTTATCCGATTGGGGATCAATTATGAAATTAGTTTGATTTCATCCTTAATTGGGTAACCAGAAAAGTTAAAATGATTGAAATTGAAAGGAAACTCAGTACCCAATTTGGGATTTGGAAATACATTAGGACCTGAAAACGAATATATAAAAAACAAAAAAAGAAGCGTCATAAATGAAAAGAAAGATCTAGTTTGGAAAATAATATAATTGAGGGGACTGTTTTGTGAAAAGGCATAGCTGAAACGCGAAATCTGGGAACGAAAATGTAAAAAGAAAAAGGAAAGGTGAGCAAAACGGCATCTCCGTGTAGCGAATGTTACTGGAGGCAATCAAGAAAGAAGGAAAGAGATTCATCACTTAAACGATGTCACGCGAAAACAAAGGAAAGCTATAGATTGAAACTGGTGAGGTTTGCTTCACTTTGGACTTTGGAGTTAAGAGTTTGCTGCTTAATGGCTGCTTTGTTAACTTTGTTATATGGAGATGGTTTTGTTAATGGCTTTTGCTGGTTTTAGTTTTCTCCAAAAAAACACAACAGAAAGTTGGAACCTTCATGGTCTCTCTTCTCAGTTTTGCACTGAGAAACAAACTCTTCTTTCCCAATGCTTTCTGCTACAACCCTCTTCTGTGTTTCCTCTCTCTTAATCCCACATGCTATTACCATAGCTCCAGTCACAATGATCAAACCCCATCTTCACTGTCGCCTCCGTCGCCACAAGCACCCACGTCTCCGGTTAGGTCCATGTGTTCACTGATTTGTGAATCCTACTTCCAACAAAGACATCTCCATCTCGAGGTTGACCCTGATTCTTTGACTCATGAACATGCTATTACAATTGTTGCTTCCCTTGCAAATGAAGCGGGTTCGATGGTGGCTTTGAGTTTCTTCAATTGGGCCGTCAGGTTTCCTAAATTTAGGCACTTTATGAGGTTATATATCGTCTGTGCAACTTCTTTTATTGCTAATGGCAATTTGGAGAGAGCCAACGAAGTGATGCATCACTTGATGAGAAATTTTGCTGAGGTTGGAATGTTAAAGGAGGCTGTTTGTATGGTTCTCGAGATGCAAAAGCATGGCTTGCGATTGAGTGCTAGGACGCTGAATTGTGCCATTGGAGTTGCTTGTGAGATGGGCTCAGTTGATTATGCCGAGAATGTTTTCAATGATATGTGTCAGAATGGGTTGTTTCCTGATTCTAGCTCTTATAAGTTGATGGTTATTTGTTACTGTAGAATGGGTAGAGTTTCAGATGCAGATAGGTGGTTAAAGGAAATGGTTGAGAGTGGTTTAACTGTTGATAATGCTACTTGTACTTTGATTATGAGCACATTTTCTGAGAAAGGTTTTGTGAACAGAGTGTTATGGTATTTTGACAAATGGGTTAAAATGGGCTTAAAACCAAATCTGATCAATTATTCCTCTTTGATTGATGGATTGTGCAAAATGGGTAGGATTAAGCAAGCATTTGAGATGTTGGAGAATATGGTTAGGAAAGGATGGAAACCAAATGTGTACACTCATACATCACTAATTGATGGACTGTGCAAGAAGGGGTGGACTGAAAAAGCATTTAGGCTCTTTCTTAAGCTTGTTAGAAGTGATCATTACAAGCCAAATGTACATACCTATACGTCAATGATCTCTGGGTATTGCAAAGAAGAAAAGCTGAATAGAGCAGAGATGTTATTTAGCAGAATGAAAGAACAAGGATTAGTTCCGAACGTCAAGACTTACACTTGTCTTATTGACGGCCACAGCAAGGCTGGTAATTTTGGTAGAGCAGATGAGTTGATGGATCTAATGGGAAAAGAAAGCTTCAATCCAACAATTGTCACTTACAACGCACTTGTTGATGGACTCTGTAAAAAACAAAGGATTCAAGAGGCATATAAACTGCTGATAAGGGGAATGGAACGTGGATTGAAAGTTGATACAGTAACATATACAATTCTCATATCTGAGCATTGTAGGCGAGCTGATGATAAACAAGCTCTTGCTTTGTTAACTAAGATGGTCAAATCTGGCTTGCAACCTGATATTTATACTTACAATACTCTGATTGCTTTCTTCTGTAGGCAAAAGAGAATGGAGGAATGTGAGAAACTTTTTGAGGAATTAGTTGGACTTGGATTAGTTCCAACTAAAGAAACATTTACATCCATGATTTGTGGATATTGTCGAGGGGGAAATGTCAATTTAGCTTTAAAGTTCTTCCATGAGATGAATGTTCATGGTTGCATTCCAGATAATCTTACTTATGGAGCTTTAATAAGTGGGTTGTGCAAAGAGTCTATGTTGAATGAGGCTCGACCGCTGTATGAAACCATGGTTGACCAAGGGCTGGTGCCATGCGAAGTTACAAGGCTAACATTAGCTTATGAGTATTGTAATCAAGATGATTCTGCTACAGCAATGATCATCTTAGAGAGGCTAGACAAAAGGTTCTGGATTCGAACGGTTAATACATTAATTAGGAAGCTTTGTAGTGAGAAGAAAGTTGGCATTGCTGTATTGTTCTTCCATAAATTATTGGACAAGGAGTGCAACGTAGATCATGTGACTTTGGCAGCATTTATGACTGCTTGCCATGAGAGCAACATGCATGCACTTGCGTCAGATTTATCTGAGAGAATCTCCAGAGGAATCGTTTAATGGTGCAGAGTTAATAAACTTTGCAGAGTTAATCAACTGGTGATGTTATTTGTTTACAATTTGAACTGCCCAATTACATTTTTTTACAGAGTTAATCTTGAAAACTGTCAGATTGTGACTCTTTATAATCATTTGAGGTCCACATTGAGTGTGAGACAGGATTGTAATCTTTTGTGAGACAGGATTGTAGTCTTTGTTGAAGATAGATGATATAGAGAACAAAGTTGATCATTCAGGTTTGGAAGTATAAGCAGGTAAGAATCTTACTCTGTTGTGCTATTTTTGAACTGCACAACAGTTGTATGAAGTTTTATGTGAATGTGAATGGTTACTTTGCAAGCAATGATATAAATGTAGGATAAGGCAGCTGAAGTAGATTATTTGGTTCTGCATGGTGCAGTTAGACCATTGGATCAGGTGCTAGACTCTCATGAAAATGACTTCAATTAATTGTTTGTCAACTGATTGCATTTGGCCGATTTCTTCATCCAGCTAGCAGTTGCACGCACACTGATAGATTCAGGGAAGTCTTGTTGGCGATAGATGCAGGCATTCTTAGTAGATGTTTCCTGCAAGATTGCAGCAGTCTCAGTCTAAGTCTGTACTTGATATGATACTGTTTCACGAAAGCAGCAATTGGTTCTTGGGGGATATTAAGATTTTTGAGTTATGGATGGCTTCAGACATATTCCTTTTATGAATTACAACATTCACCTTTTGCATCTCATGTTTTTTTCTAACTCATCTGTCGCCCATTCTAATTCTTTCCAAGTAAAATATTTGTCTTTTGACGCAAAAGCAGAGACTTCTAAACAAGTCAACTTGGAAGTGAAAGCCGCTCTTTGTCACTTATTCATTATGTTTTTTTATATTCCACAAGCATCATTCGGATGTAACGGTAAACAAAAGTTGGTGATTGATTAGAAGCCTGCCTTTGCTACCATAAGATATTGACAGACATTTGCTTATTAGTACTTGTAAAAGACTGCCTCCAAACATAACCTGCCTAATTCTTCATTTCGAATCAGTTTATGCAGAACATCCTTGAAAGCAGAATCATAGTTTCTCATTCCCCACGAAGGAACTTTCTATTCACCTGTATCCAATCAACTCAATCACCACTTGAGACGATTGTTTAATCTAGTACCTCATATGATATCTGACATTTGGATCATCCCCAGCTGCCCAGCTCGGATAACACCCATCATTCTCTTTGACTGTCTTCTTCCGAGGAGGGAAGAAATGTGAGTGGAAGCACCAAAATTTGTTGACTGAAGTCCTCAAAGCTCAAACATACTTACCTGCTTTACAACAGCGCAATCTGGAATTTCATGCACTTCTGATGACATGGTCCCGAGAACAGGTTTTGATGGTAAATCTGACAATGAACAGGATACTATTAAATGTGTCAGTAACGTCTCACATGCATGTTTTGTAGCAAGAAGTCTGACAAAGCACCTTGTGATCAAGATATGCTCAGAAAGATAGGACATGACTTGTCATAGGCAATCTATTGCTCTTGGACGTTGAATAGACATCCTAGCCATAGTCATCAACTTAACCGCCTGCTCAACGCAAAATATTAACAGAAAATGTAAGTAATAATCTTGGTATCATGAGAACAACGAACTTGCAGAAAACGAACGCAGCTAAAATACTAACTCTGTTTAGATAAGCTTGTTAATCTAGAATCCTCTTGCTTTTCACCCGACATATAATTCAAATTTACCCTGATCGTAACTAGCTGAAAAAACTAACCCAAGAATTTATGGCATTCCTATCTTGTGCTGGCCAACACCAACAGACATCACTATATGTTGTCAATGTTAGGAATCTAAAACAAGAACATTTCGTGATTGCAGTAAAAAGCAAAAATGTGAGAAGGTACTTTCCACATGTTCATACTTGTGCTACAGCACTGAGGAAAATTCAGGCGCATAGCTTGCTAGCTTTAGCTGACCATCCAATTCATACAATATCGAGCAAATCTCATCAGAAGATTGATGAGATTTATCAGATGCTGCAAACCGATATATTTTTCTTTCCATCTCAATCCAACTGGCCCCAGGGCACTTCTTTTCTATCCGTAGATTCTTCATGGTTACTCTCACTTTTGCAGCTTCGCCCCACCTGTTAACTTCAGCGTACATGTTAACCAGAAGGCTGTAATACCCACTATTCCCTGGTTCCAAAACCATCAAGTTATCTACAACGATTTGGGCAATCATTAAGTTCCTGTGAAGTTTGCATCCTCCCAGCAAGGCACCCCAGATAACGGCATTTGGTTCATAGCTCATATTTTTTATCAACTCCAGTGCTTCTTCAAGTAAGCCAGCTTTAGCCAATAAATCAACCATGCAACCATAGTGTTCAATTTCAGGAGGGATGGAATAATCACATATCATACTCTCAAACTTTCTACGGCCTTCTTCAACAAGTCCTGCGTGAGTGCAGGCTCTCAAAACACTAATAAACGTAACACCATTTGGCTTAATCTTCTCCCTTTCCATCTTTACAAACATTGCCAAGGCTGCTTCTGCGTACCCATGAACTGCAAGACCATCAATCACTGCATTCCAACAGAAGAGGTTCTTCTGTTGCAACTTGTAGAACAGCAGAAGGGACCTGTCCAGACTCCCGCACTTGGCATACATATCAATCAATGCAGACCCTATGTATACATCAAGCTTAAACGCATTAGAAATTACATAATAATGTATTTCTTTCCCAAGGTCAAGGGCCCCAAGATGAGCACATGCTGAAATCACGGTTGCCATAGTCACAGCATCAGCAGTAATTCCCATCTTCGTCATATCATTAAAAGCTTGCAATGATTCCTTAAATTTTTCATTCTCAGTGTAACACCTGATCATGGTTGTCCATGAAATAACATCTTTCTCAGGCATTTGATAAAACAAATCTTCAGCCAATTCCACGTTTCTTAGTCTTGCATAGCCATGAATCAAAGTATTCCAAGTAGCTATGTTCCTTTCAGGCATCACATCGAAGAACCTCCTTGCAGAACTCAAATCCCCGTTCCGCACAAAACCAGAAATCAATGTAGTCCAGGCAAAAACATCTCTTTCAGGCATTTCATCGAATACCATCTTTGAATCTTCCATCCTGCCAATGTTTGAATAAAAATCGACAAGAGAAGTTTGAATAAACAAATGGGCTGGAAACCCAGTTCTCCAAATGTGACAATGCACAGCTTCTCCAAACCTCGATTCAGATAACAAGCTACAGACTTTTACCAACGACGAAAACGTATAACTACTGGGGAAAACTTCCGCTCTTAACATGTTTACATAAATTTCAAGTGCTTGGATTGGCTTATCGAACTCAACAAAACCCCTAATCATTGCATTATAGACAAATACATTGGGATTCTCCATCTGGGAATAGGCTAAAATAGAGTAATCTACACGACTAAAGGAGGTACAAGCCGTAATAAATTGATTCACGAAGAAGCAATCTTGATTTGAACTGGTCTTGACCATGGTGGCATATACAGATTCTAGCTCTTTTAAACTGGCACAACGTTTCAATTGGCTGGCTACATTATGAATCTGAGAGGCAGCTAGACGAGACTGTCGAAGATGAGGTTTTCGAGTTGAGAAAAGATTAAAGTTTGGTCCAGCTCTCATGTACTCTCAGACTCGCTGTAAAACATAAACAGGGTGCTTCTCCGCTTATGCTTATTTCAGATTAAGAAGAAGAGGCCAAACAGACAAAGAAGATTGTTGCTATAAAATCGAATTAGACATTAAACCGGTCGAAGGAAAAATTTAAGATTTAGAGGTTCAATTGATAGTGAACTGCTATAAAATTAGTATATAATAAATAAAAAGTAAAACTTATAAGAATTAGTAAAACTAAACTATTTTATTGAAATAAAAATACATTAATGTTTATTATTACTAAGCGCTCTGAACACATAATAGAGAAATTATAAAGTCAATAATAAAAATAAAATTATTGAAATAAAAACAAA
>JANZXP010000009.1:549933-571252 GCA_027576715.1 Erythroxylum flavicans
GAATTCCACATCACCTCTAATTTTGGTTATCCCAATTAAACTCTATAGTTAATTTGTCCCAATTACATCAAACCATTCTAAGAAGTGCCAACCTGGGTGCCGAGAACCACATCCAGGTCACTAAGAGGAAGGACATACAGGGTTAGTACAAAAGAAATGTTTTGAACCCATACCTGAACATTTTCGAATTTGCCACGACATTGCAATTTTCCATTGGCCACTTTAACATCAAACGAGTCTAATGGACTTGCGGGAAGTTGTAGTAGATTGGCCACCTTCTCACTCACAAAATTATGGGTTGAACCACTGTCGATCAGAGCCACTAGATTGTGATTTCTGATTTTAATTGCCACCCTCATGGTATACTTGATTGTCCACCCCAACAGTGCATGAAGGGAGATTGTGGGAAACTCCTCTTCATTTTCTTCTACTGCCTCCTCTTCATTTTCTAGATCCTCGTCGCTTCCCTCCAGCATCAACAGTTGCGGAACTCGACATTTATGGTCAGGAACAAATTTCTCGTCGCAATTAAAACACAATCCTGCAGTTCGACGCTTCTGCATCTCTTCCCAGGAGAGTCGTTTGACAGCCATGGTGGGTTTAGTCTTGGCGGCGATACTAACTTCCCTTGGTATCTTCGCCGCTAGTCGTGAAGGTCTCCTCTGGCGGTTAAGTTGTTCGTCCTTCATTCGTCCTAAGCTTATCGCCTCTTTTAGTGTTTTTGGTCTGAACATGTGTATTCCATCGACTATTTCAGCCTTGAGTCCCCCCATGAAGGTTCCTACTAGAGCCCGTTGCGTCCAGCCTTGAACGTAGTTTCCCAACCTTTTGAATTCTTTCTGGTATTCTTTGAGACCCCTCTTGTTTGATCTTTGAAAGCGCCTCGTCAATGTCCTCACAATCTGTAGGGCTAAACCTAGCCCAAAATTCCTCGTGAAAAACCTCCGGGAAATTATATTAAGTCATTCTAATCAATAAAATCTGTCCATCATACTATTGCAATTTATAAACACTAGATGCTTTTTCCTTCACTAAAACAAAAATTACGTATAAAAAAGTGAGAAGATGAACATAATGGAAGCTTATGGTCCATTCATCACTAGAGTTAATTATGTTTTGTACTTAATGCATAAAATATAATTTTAATTGACTTTACGTACCATCAAAGCTAAGAGTTACTATTAAGCCACATGGTGAATTGTGGTCCACTAATGTATACACCTGGTGGAGCTTGTTTGTTCACAAGCTCCACCAGAAGACTTCAACATCGTTCGTGACTCTTGGTTGAGTCAACATTCAGAGGGCAGCTTTGAAGACGATGAGATGGATTGGAGTTTCTGGGTATCGAAAGTGTAACAGAGAGGCGAGAGGAATACATGCACTATACAACAGAGTAGAAACTAACTTCTATATAACAGAGAGGCGAGAGGAATACATGCACTATACAACGTCATTGCCTTTAGAACAATACATGCAGTATCTTTCTCGTTTTATTTAACAAGACATGTTGGTGAAACAATGAAACGATGAGTAACGCAGCAATGAAACAAGTTACACAGCCGCAGAAACGCAGCAGTGAACGCAACAACTCAGTAACACAGCAGTAACAGAAAAGCAAGCACAGAGAAACGTCTTTTGCAGATAACGCAGTAAACATAAACCAACCTGGACTAGGAAGATCGTTGGACTAGGAAGATCGTAGTAGGGCGATGCAGAAGAGAGACGGTGGCACAGAAAGCCAAAAACGATTGTAGAATATAAAAAAACCTGTTTTCAAAACTCACAGAAACGTCTTTTTTACGTTTCTTTAAAACTGTTGTAGATTTTTTATTTTTACAAACCTAAAACGGCAACAAACTTATCCAAACATATTTTTAACCACCGTTTCTTTTATTTTTAAAACGACAACAAAAAACTAAAAAAAAAGAAACCAAACAGCCCCGAAGTTAACACCGCAAAAAGCTGCTAAATTGCTATTCGGTGATGGAGGTCAGGGAAGAGAATCGCAATATGGAGTATTTCAGTGAAGAATGGAAACTATGGTAGATTCTTCCTAACTTAAACAATATGATACGTGGGTCCATTCCGTGTCCCTCACGTGTGCTATTTTTTTTCACTGACTCACCATTTTTCATAATTACAAACTGTAGTGGATTTTTCCTAACTTAAACAATATAATACGTGGGTCCATTGCTTGTCCCTCACGTATGCTATTTATCTCCACCGATTCACCATTTGTCATAATTACAATTAGCCATATATAATTCCATTAACCCAAAAATGCCAATGAAAACATGTACAATCGTATGAATGTGCCAAAACAATATGTAAGTCACAAATAACTTATGTCTAACGTGCATTTATCTTAAGTCATATAAATGTCTCATAAATAAATGTTCTAGCCGTATAGGTAACAGGATGTTACATTTTTACCTCTTTCCTACCCACTTTGGAATAAAAGCAATATACAATTTAGAGATGATTTTTATATTATAAACTTTGCAATTCATATTATATAAATGCAGACTTTGGGTGTTATATGGAAATGGAGGAAGTAGTCACATTTTATTAATGAACTTGAACAGTTTTTAATAAATGAAGTTTAAGTAATCATAATGTAATAATTTGTAGAACTTGATCACCATTTTCTACTACAATTCTTTGCTGGATATTATTATTGGTTCACCATGCATTGCTTTAATAAGTACATATCACATTATCTTCCTTATCGAGGTAGGAATCTAATAATCCAATAATAATTAGGTAATAGTCCATAGCTTTTGACTGCTCCATTTTAAAGGCATCTTATACCATGAACAGAGTCACTATAACTACCTTAAGGGCCACAGCTTCAGTAACCCCATAAATGGTGTGTGCTACTTCCACCAATGAATTTCATTGCTTATCATCTCATACTTTTGTAAGGAAAAAAGAGAGTGAATCACATAAACATAAAAGGAAGAAAGCTTTTGATAGCTACTATTAAAAGTTAATATTTTGACTACGATGATTACTAAAAACTTAGAGGAAAAAATGTTGATTTTCTAGGACAAAGCTCTCCCCTTATATAAAAACATAAATCATTATTATCCTTATTAATAAAATTTTGATCTATTTGCTACAGTTAAAGGTAGAAAAAGATAACAAAAAATAATAAGAGGTAAAAATGAAATTTTTGGGCAACATCCACTAAACTCAACTTAATCCCATCTATAAATTACCTAACTTTTATGAATAATCTAAGCTAAAGTTAACTAAGTTTCCAAATTCCAACCATAATACATATAGTTCCCTATTTCTTTCTATATTAATTAAAGTAAAAAGGATAACCTAGAATACATGGACAAAATTTTCCTTTTAAGCAAACAAAAATTCACCCACCTAAGAAGCAACATAACCAACATTATGATTAAGGGCAGAAAAGATGAAGACAAGCAAAATTTCACTCAAGATTCAATTTAAATATAAATCTAGAGGAAATATAGACTAAGGAATACATAGAAAAACACGAAAAAGAAGAAAAAGGGCTTACATTTGGTAGGATAATAGGATTGTCATACTTTCCACTACAAGGAGTTTTTTTGTCATTAATAGAGATTCATCAAGCTTTTTGTGACGAGGAAGAGGAATGGAGTCAGAGGAGTGGAAGATATATTAGATTGGATGAAGGATGAAATTTCAAAAGAGGAGTGCCATCTATTATGTATCTATATCCGTGTTTCTAAGGTCAAAGAAGGAAGATACACCTAGATTAAATGATATTGTTTTTATAACATAAAATTGTGTTATTTAATACTTCTGAAGGCATAAAGTAAAATGACATTGTTTTATACTTAGTAAAACGATGTCGTTTAAGACAATAAATAGATAACATCTCAAGCTTCGGGTTAGGCTGGGCCAGGCTGGGGATTCTGAGCCTGAGCCTGAGCCTGAGCCTAACCTGAAACCTAAACTTTTGAAAAAAAAAGTACAAGTTTAACTTGAAGCTCGATCAAATTAGGCCACGCTGATTAACTTCGGGTCAAGCCCAAGCTGAGATGCCAACCCTGATGAAAAGAGGAATAATTATCACCTAAACCATAGAGGATGAAGTTAACAAGATCATCCTTAGACACTAGGTTCAATGTAGAAACGAGGATGTCTGCCATTGCTCTTTTTCTTTTCAATATATTTAAGGATCGACAAAGACCCTTTCTCTATTTATTGAAGATGCTACCTCATTTACATAACTTACGCTCTTGATTTTAACTGAAAGATTCTTTAAGGAGTCACCTAAGCATCTCGTATGGTTAAGACTTGCATAATGTTACTAAGAATGTGTTCGGTGATGGTGCTTCTAAGCTATAGAAGAAGTAACTTATCCTTCTTTCTTAAGGTAAGATAATCAAAATTTGTTCTAGGTTATGGTGGTTGGCCATCAATCCCATTATGAATTTGGATTGGTGAAGTGACTTCGATCATAAAGTTATCTAAATCAAAAGCCTTGAGCTTAAATGTTAATCTTGATGAAAAGAGGAACAATCAACAACAAGACCATAAAGGATGAAGTTAACAAGATTATCCCCTAGCACTAGGTTCATTGTAGAAGTGAGGATGTCTGCCATTGCTCTTTTCTTTTCAGTATATTCAAGCATCAACAAGAACCTTTTTCTATATTGATTGAAGGTGCTAACTCATTTGCATCACTTATTCTTTTGATTTTGAATGAAATTTTTTTTCAAGAGTTACACAAGCAACTCGTGCGGATAACACTTGCATAATGTTACTAAGAATATGTTCGGTGATGTTGCTTTTATCATCAAAAAAACTAACTTATTTGTTAAAATAATCAAAATTCGGTCTAAGTTATAGTGGTTGGTCATCAATCCCATCACGACTTCGGTCATAAAGTTATATAAATCAAAAGCTCCAGGTGTGTATTTGCACATTACTACTCTATAAGTAGTAGTTTTCTCTTTCCAACTTGATAGACAATGTAGGAAAAAGGTTATTCCTAGTGTGTTAAAGGTAGTGAGAAGAAGGTTTGTATTTAGTGTAGCCATAGACATTAGTCTTAAATGTTCTGGTACCATAAAAGAGATAGAATAAGCTGAGAGAAAGGGACAATTTTTCCTTTGTATTATTACCTATATTTATAATCAAATTACATAAATGATCATTTATAGCAAAGATAAGCACCAATATTAAGAGTTAATGTATTTGTTAAGTGAAGATAGCTACAACATATATGTGCTTGAAATTGTTCAAAATATCCTTAACAACTGAAAATTTAAAAAGTTTAGAAACTAAAATAAAAAATAAAAATTTTAATGCTTTTAATTCACTATTCCTTTTTAAAAGGTCATAAATTAATTTATTGCAGCATCAATAAAAAGAGTCCAGACACAATCTTATCACCAAATTAAAAATTAGTGATTGCCATATTACCAAACGTTACATTCCAAGATTATTTTTTCAATTTCTATTCTTATTACAAGATAAAGCAACTTTTAGACCAATAATTACAAATTAATTTAAACGATGTTAGTTGTAATGATTATAAAATTACTAAACTAAGAATTATGTAATTCACTATAATGAAAATAAATTCTTATAAACATTATTGTATAATTTTGATAAACATCTGCAAATATATCCAGATCTTCATAATCTTCGTACAATCTCACCAGTACATATTTGATTTTCTTTGATTTGTAATTATCTCATTTGATTTTATGTTGTGTATCTCAATTGATCTTCATTATCTTTTTAGATACTACAAACGTGTATAAATACAATGTAAAGTCACTCAGCAGAACATACAAGAAATACAATACATTCACGTACCAATTGTCTTCTTCTTCTAATTCTTTCATGGTATCAGAGCCTATACATTCATCCTAGCTACACACACCTATCTGTTTCCAGTTTTTTTTCAACACAAACAGTCAATCACAAACTCATTCCTACAAATCATATCTTCTTTTAGTTCTTTCCTCAAACACCTATCACGCCCAATATACATTGCTTTACATTCCCACATTAACAAAGACATTACACAATCAATTCTTCTACTACACCCGACCAAGCAAACACTCATCATGTCCAATTTCAATTCACCTATTCTACCATTCAACCAAATCACTAATTTTCTCACTACCCAACTAGATAACATAAATTATCTTATTTGGCGTAATCAGGTTCACGCTATCCTCACTACCTCTGAGTTGGTTGGATACATCGATGGCACTAACGCTTAACCAGCTACTGACTCTCCAGAATTTCACAAATGGCAGAAATTTGACCGCCTTGTTTACTGCTTCCTCACTACTTCCCTGTCAAGCTCCACTGTCCACCTTGCTGTCGGTAGCACCACTGCTCGTGATCTTTGGGTTGTTCTTGAGCATCATTTCATGCAGCAGTCTACTTCCCAACGTTCTCTTCTCCGGCGCAAACTGCTCACACTACAGAAAGGACATCAATCCATTACTGATTATCTGGCTTTTATCTCAAATACAGCTGATGAATTAGGAGCTATTGGTGATCAAATAACTGATAATGATCTTATTCTCTTTACTTTAAATGGTTTACCTGCAGATTATGAATCCTTTATTATGGCTATAGAGCACCGAGAATCTAGCATCTCCTTCGGTGAACTTAGAGCGAAGCTTCTTGTCCACGAGCAGCATCTCTTATCATTTCATTCGGCTCCCTCGCCAGACACAGCCCTAACGGCGTTCATCGATGGCCATTGCTCCTCTCCATCTCTCCATGGGCGCGGCGCAACTCGAAGCAGAGGAGGAGGGCGACGTTTTTTAACCCTAAAACTTATGGATTACAGAATTTATCTCATGGGCCCCAGACATTTTCTTTTGGCTCACATAAGCAGGCCCCTGCCACCACTTTTCAGCCCACATCACCTTATGACACCTACACCAACCACATACAAGCCCAGTCCGCTTATCATTCCCCCAGGCCTAATCACTCATATAAACCTCCAACCCAATGTGCTGGAAATGGGGCCATCTTGCAGCCCACTGTCGTTACAGATATTCTGAATCTTGAAATCGTCCTCTCAACCCTCCACCTGACCCAAAAAACCTTTCCATTGCCTTTACTGCCTTAAATATCCAAGATACATCGAATCCCTCAACTATCACTTCTAATACTCTTACCGAATGGCTTCCTGACACTGGCGCTACCAATCATATGACCCCAGATCCTCACCTCGTTGACTCCACAACTCCATACAGTGGTCCCCATCAAGTGATTGTCGGTAATGGACAAACCCTTCCCATCTCCTCCACTGGCAATGTCACCTTATCCACTACAACTCGTCCTCTTCACCTAAACAATGTCTTAATTGTTCCCGATCTTACTGCCAATTTACTTTCTATAGCTAAATTTGTTGAAGATAACTCTTGCCTTATTGAATTTAACCCGTTTTGTTACATTGTGAAGAATCTCAACACCAAGACACCACTATTCGCGGGATCCATCCACAATAATCTTTATCCCATGAAGATCCCATCTCGATTTCAAAATCCAATTGCTTTCCAAGCTGCTTCCACTTCACTCAATCTGTGGCATCAACGTCTAGGACATCCTTGCTCCGTCATACTCTCCAGATTATCTCTCCCTTTTAAATTATCATCAAATGTACTGAATAATTGTACTTCCTGTTTACTAGGAAAAAGCACTTGTCTTCTATTTCAATTATCATCTCGTGTTTCCATTATGCCTTTACAACTTATTCATTGTGATATTTGCGGTCCCTCTCCATCTCTTTCAAATTTTGGTTATCGATATTTCATTCTTTTCATTGATGACTTTAGTCACTACACTTGGATCTTTCCTTTAACCCACAAAAGTCAAGCTCTTTCTCAATTCCAAATTTTCAAAACTACAACTGAAAACCTTTTTTCGTCTACCATTAAAACTTTTCAATGCGATGGAGCTCCTGAACTCATCAAAGGTCCCTTTGCAACTTTTCTAACTACACATGGCATCTCTTACCGTATTTCGTGTCCTCATACCCCACAACAAAATGGCCTTGCCGAGCGCAAAATTCATCACATAACTGAAACTGGCCTTACCATTCTTCTCCATGCCTCTCTACCCAAATCATTCTGGCTTGATGCTTTTTCTATAGCCACCTATCTCATTAATCTTTTGCCCACACCTGTCCTTAATCAAAAATCCCCTCATGAAGCTCTTTTCCTCACTCCACCTGATCTCTCTCACCTTCGTGTGTTTGGGTGTGCTTATTTCCCTTTCCTTGGGTCCTAACGTATGGACAAACTCACTCCAAAGTCCTCACAGTGTGTCTTTCTTGGGTATTCCTTACAATACAAAGGTTATCGCTGCTTTGACCCTATCACCTCCAAAATTCACATCTCACGCCATGTTCACTTTCTTAAAACTGTTTTTCCCTTTACTACTTCCTCCCCACCCAAATCCTCCACATCTTCCCCTTCTATCATCTCCCTTCCACTACTTGTACCACCCTCTTCTCCACCACCCCCAAACATACCATCTCCACCACCCACAAACATACCATCTCCACCACCTCAACACCATATGACCACTCGCACACGTGATAACACTCGTGTCCCTCGGATCCTTTCTGACTATGTTACCTATTCTACCTTTATGCAAATCCCAAACGAACCAGATCCTACCTCCTTCACTCAAGCAAACAAATTTCCACATTGGCGCCAAGCCATGCTTGATGAGTTTAATTCTCTACATCGCAATCATACCTGAACCCTGGTTTCTCCACCTCCTAATGCTAATATTTTTGGATGCAAATGGGTCTTTCGAACAAAACGAAATTCTGATGGTACCCTAGATCAATACAAAGCCCGTCTTGTTGCCAAATTATATCACCAAACTCCTGGTCCTGACTATACTGACACCTTTAGTCCTGTTATCAAACCCACAACTATTCGCCTCATTCTTACCATTGCCATATCCAAAAATTGGCCCATTCGTCAACTTGATGTCCACAATGCCTTTCTCAATGGGGATCTTCACAAACCAGTTTTCATGGCCCAACCCCCTGGCTTTACTGATCCTTATCGACCTTCTCATGTATGCCAACTTCACAAAGCTCTTTATGGTCTGAAACAAGCTCCACGAGCCTGGTTTCATCGCTTAAGCCAAAAACTACTTGAACTCAATTTCACTTCCACCAAATCTGATACATCCTTATTTGTTCACTCCACCTCCTCTCATACCACGTTCCTCCTAGTTTATATTGATGATATCTTAATCACTGGCTCCTCATCATCTGTTATCACAAATCTCATTACTGAACTTAACTCTGCATTCTCTATCAAAGACCTTGGTCATCTTCATTACTTTCTTGGCATAGAAGCTACAACCACACCTACAGGCCTTCTCCTTACCCAAGCTAAGTATACTAAAGATCTTCTTCTTCGCACAGGTCTAGCCCAGTCCAAACTAGCCATCACACCCATTACTCCTACTCTTCCTCTATCAAAAAATCATGGTACACCTCTCTCTGATCCTTCTGAGTATAGAAGCACTGTTGGTGCCCTCCAATACCTTTGTCTTACTCATCCTGACATTCAATTTTCAGTTAATAAAGTGTCTCAATATCTACATTGTCCTACCGACATTCACTGGACTGCTGTTAAAAGGATACTTTGATACCTTTGTTCCACATCCTCCTCTGGTATTCACTTAACTCACACAACCTCTCTCTCTATTAATGCATATTGTGATGCTGATTGGGCATGGTGTCCTAATAATCGTCGATCTACATCTGGTTACTGTATCTTTTTGGGTCCAAATCTCATTTCCTGGAGTGCCAAGAAACAACCCACTGTTGCTAGATCCAGCATTGAAGCTGAATATCGAAGTATTGATCTTGCTGCTGCTGAAGTTTGTTGGCTTAAATCTCTTTTTGGGGAAATTGGCTTCTCTCACCTCCCACCGACCCTTTGGTGTGACAATTTAGGTGCCACATTTCTTGCTGCCAATCCTATCACTCATACTCGTACAAAGCATATTGAAATTGATATTCACTTTGTCAGAGATTTGGTTACCAAAAAAGCATTATCAATTCGACATCTTCCTTCAAGTCATCAAATTGCTGACATCATGACAAAGGCTTTACCTTCATCTGCTTTTCAAAAATTTCGTGACAAGCTTACTGTGACTACCCACCGTGAACTTGAGGGGGGCTGATAAACATCTACAGATATATCCAAATCTTCATAATCTTCATACAATCTCACCAGTGCATATTTGATTTTCTTTGATTTGTAATTATCTCATTTGATTTTATTTTGTGTATCTCAATTGATCTTCATTATCTTTTCAGATTCTACAAACGTGTATAAATACAATGTAAAGTCACTCAGCATAATATACAAGAAATACAATACATTCAAGTACCAATTGTCTTCTTCTTCTAATTCTTTCACCAGGTGTGATTGGATAGCACAGGGCGATCGCAACACTAGATATTATCATACGGTTACTAAAACCAAAAGGAAGAAATTATCGGTAGAGTGCCTCTTTGATCAACACGATTAGGAAATCAATGATGCCGATGAATTACGTACTCTGATTCAGACTTATTTCATGCAACTTTACACCGCTGATCCTGGGCTCCCACGGACCACTGCCACCCTCGGAGCCTTCCCTCGCTTACCTGAGGCGCAACTTACCGTCTTTGTGCAACTGGTACGCGTGGCTGAAGTCCCAGCAGCCATTTTTGGAATGAACCCAAACAAAGTCCCAGGGTTCGATGGGTTCACGCCGTTATTTTTTCAGTCTCAGTGGGATAAGGTGGGCATTGAGGTGGTCTCCTTCTTGCAAAAAATTTTTCGGGAAGAACTTTGGGAACAGGAATTGAACTGTACCATCCTTGTCCTCCTACCCAAGGTTCCCTCCCCAAAGTATATCACAAACTTTCAGCCCATCAGTCTCTGTTCAGTGCTGTACAAGACCATTTCGAAGGTTATTGTGAACCGGCTCAAGCCTTATCTCCATCATCTAGTCGCACAAACCCAATGCAGTTTCGTCATGGGGAGGCATATCATTGAAAATATCATCATTGCCTAGGAAATCATCCACTCCATGCGGAAAGAGTAGGGTAAGACTGGCTATTTTGTGATAAAAGTGGATTTGGAAAAAGCTTATGATCGTCTGCATTGGCCTTTCATACAGGAGACTTTACAGGATATCGGGATCCCTTCCACGTTGCTCAATCTTATTATGAAGTGTATTACTACGGTTTCAATGCAAGTTGCGTGGAATGGCCATCAGTCCGAACCTTTTACACCCTCCAAGATCGACAAGGGGACCCGTTGTTGCCGTACATATTCGTCCTTTTCTTAGAATGCCTGGGCCACCTTATCTCCCATGCGGTGGACCACGGCCAGTGGAAACCGTTCAAATGGATTAGTCAAGGGCTTGCTATCTCGCATCTATTTTTTGCGGACGATCTTATCCTATTTGGTGAAGCTTCGGCAGAACAAGTGGCCACTTTCTCAGCCACCCTAGCGACTTTCTGTGGCATGTCCGGCCAGAAAGTGAATGAAGCCAAAACTCACATTTTTTTCTCCCCGAACGTGTCGGCTGCGCTCGCACAGCAGCTCAACTGCTCCCTGCAAACCCAGCGCACGACCAATCTGGGCAAATATTTAGGCATACCGTTGCTACATGAGCGCACCACGAAGCATACCTATCAGTACATCCTTGATAGAGTACAACACAGACTAACGGGGTGACGAGCCAGGACCTTGTCGCTTGCTGACCGAGCTACTCTTACCCAGTCTGTGCTTTCGGCGCTTCCTGCCTATACCATGCAAACTGTAAGATTACCCCGACGTCTGTGTGATGACCTGGAAAAGATAATGCTGGCTTTTATTTGGGGGAACCACACTGATAAGAGGGCAACCCACCTAGTCAACTGGGACACGGTCTGTCGCCCAAAAAAAGACGGCAGACTGGGTATCAAAAGTATTCGTGCAACCAATGATGCTTATCTCACGAAGTTGGGCTGGGAGCTGCTCACCAAACCCACCACTTTATGGGTTCAAGTGTTAAGGGCTAAATATCGGCTCCACAGCCCCCATATCCCTCTCACACTGCATACCAATGGGACATCGACCCTTTGGCGAGGGTTGGCGGCTACGTGGGATCATGTCCGCCTAGGTGCTTATTGGACCTTGGGTAATGGCCAATGGACCAAATTTTGGCTTGACCATTGGTTACTCGGATGGGGTCCCCTGATACATCACCTTTCGCAACCCTTCTTGACAACCTGTTGTACACTTTCGTGACAGAGTATGTGGCGGAGGATTGCACTTAGACTTGGGATTTGATCACTCATTTTCTTCCCGCTCACTTATGTAGGGTCTTAGACACGGTACGACCTCCGGCTATTGAGGCAGACGCTGATAAGTTGGTTTGGGGTCTGGGTCCACAAAGGAAATTCACCCTCGACTCGGCTTATAAGCTACTTACAGAGGCCAGGGCCCCAGCGGATCCGTGCCTTTCTGCAGCTTCTAGCCAACAACAAACTTCTGACAAACCATCAGCGTGTTCGTCGACGCAGAGCCTCTGATAGTACTTGCCCACACTGTGGCCACAAAGAGACGGCTTTGCATGCCCTTCGTCAATGTTCCAGGGCTCGGCAATTTTGGCAGAACTGGACCCTTGGTTTACAAGCGGCCTCCTTCTACCAGGGGGAATTAGAACAGTGGCTACAATCCAACCTGACCACCCAAAGTACTACGCCGACGGCTGACTGGGCGGTCATTTTTGGGGTTTCGTGTTGGTACCTCTGGCAATGGCGCAACAAATGTATTTTTGAGGAGGGCTTCGAGTGGCCCGATGCAGGACATCACCTCGTCTTAGGGTATGTGTCTTGGATCGGCCGGGCTTGGGCCGTGTCGAGATGCGTCACTAACTCGTCTGGTTTGCCTATAAGGACCCTCGTCCAATGGACCCCACCTCCGGAGGGCTGGACTAAAGTTAATACCGATGGCTCGATGTATTCTCAGCCCTCTGCCAATACAACTGGGGGGCTGCTTAGGGACTGCGATGGCCATTGACATGGAGGTTTTCTTTATAAGTTAGAGGCATGCCCGCCTTTGATCGCCGAATTAAAAGGGGTTCACGGGGCCTCACTGTGGCATGGGCCCTTGGCCACAAGCATATCATATTAGAAGTCGACTCGCTTCAAGTTATCAATATTCTTTCGTCTTCCGAAGGCTTACTGACTGTCCCTTTTTGTTTGATGCAGGGTCTCTGCGAGTTGTTGGATCGCAATTGGGAGGTGCAGTTTCAACATGTCTATCGGGAGGGGAACACAAGCGCCGACAGTCTGGCCTCTGCAGCTATGCAAGTACCACCAGGGTTGCGTGTTCTTACTGTTCCTTCGCCAACCACGATTCCTTTTTTAGATTCCGATAGGAATCGCGTTTTGTTCACCCGAGTATACCCTACGGCTGATTCTGTGTGTGTCACAGAATTTCCTGTTTTCTTTCCCTTGTATTCAAAAAAAACAAAAGACAAAGAGCATTTATATTCAATTTCAAGCTAACGAGAGTTAAAATTGATGAAGAGTTTTGGTTAAGTGGGGGATTCTGGAGTTCCTTACAAACATAAATTTCTTCTGTTAAGCAAATTAAGTGGCGGTGAGATTTTATCTTAATTTTTAAAAATGTTTCAGTTCCATTTCTTCTTCCCAAGTTCACCATCCATTTCTCCGTAAAACTTATAATAAATAATAAATTATACAATCTTAATAAATTATTATCTATTAATTTCAGAAACTATGAATTTTTTTATATCTATTAAAGGACCAAAATTATGTGTATTGAGTTAGAGATATATTCTATTTTTGGAGCTCCAAAGGATCGTAAGGTAAACATAGTATCATGTTTAAGCAGCATAGGTTAGTCAAATTGTTCATCATTTCTTCGCATGGTTGAAACGGCCACCTCTAAAGTAAACGTGAGCACGCATGTGAATCTGTGTAAAAAATGAAGTGAAAGATAGAATTTTGATATAATGAATTAAGAAGAAGCAAAAAGAAATAGAAATGAAAATAGAATCTAAAAGTTTATATAGTCACCTACTTCACAACTTGCGATAATCTTGTATAACGTGAAAAATCTGTAACCGATGGGAATAAAGGAATAGTAAAGCCTTTGAAGCAGTATATACGTAACAGATGCAAAGTTGGAATCTTGAAAAGATATACAAAAGGAATCCTATTCCTATCGACTATTTCCTTTTTTCCTTCAATTTGAAGAAAAAAGCAGAAAGTGATATAAGAGAGAAATGGCGGAGTTGAAAATAAACAAAATAGGTCTTGAAATTTGAATCTTCATCTTAACCCGCTACATAGGCAACTCCTTCTGCAAGCTCAGCAAAAAATTCATCTGCCATAAAGTTTTTTGTATCCCAAAACAAGAAACGAAAAATATAAACTAACCAAAAAAATACAACGATTGATAGATTCTGAGCTAACGTTTGTTCTTTATTTTGAACCCGTGGCTAATGGAACAAAATGGAAAACGAATGATTATGGGAAAGAGAAGACCGAGAAGTAATAGAAAAAGGGTAAAAAAAGCTTTTCTCCAAAATCTAGTGGTAATAGTCATATGATAATGGAGGTTGTTGTTACAATACCAATCACTATGTTATCTCTCCCACAAAAGGCAAGCCTTTAAACTCTTTGCAGCCTTCTTCACGTCCAACACAAGCATTATTCCAGAATATCTCCTGTGATTAGGTACAACATAACGTTAATGAAAATAGCTATTCCCTCCAATACTGATATAATGCTGAAGATAAAGACAATAAAAACACTAAAGACTTTTATCCAAAATTGAACATTTCGACTGAAAATGAAAAAATTGATGTTAAGCACTTAAATTGCAAAGGAAGTGTTTATAATTACGACAGAGAAACGGTGAAGTAGAAACACAGAAAGCTTGAATCTTGACCCATGAAAGAAAACTAAGTATGAGCAGTGAAAACAGACAAAAGACCCACCTGCTTCAGTGAGAGAGGAGTTGGTTTCCTTAGAAGCTCCAACACAGCTTCATTTTTCTCATTGAGTGGATGATATGTTTCTTTCTTGCCCATTTCAGAAACGAAGTAATATCAAGGGAAAGAAAAAAGGGCAGATATGTTGAAAATCTTCTGGTTTACGCAACAATTGAAAACATGGGAAATAGAAGATATAGTTTAGCAAGGGAATAACTTTTGACAATGTCTTTTTTAAATTTATGTCAGCACAATTATAACTGTGATTTATAGTCATTTGTATTGCTGCATCTCTAAATCGTCATTGACGTTACTGTATTTTGCCACTCAAATACTCCACTTAGTTATTCTCAACTACTGCATCTTCCTAGTCAATTATTGACAAGATTTGTGTCAAATGTTGCATCTCAAAATTAGCGGCATGTGTCTCTCTGTGTTTAGACTTTTGATAAGTTAACAGTGTTCAGTTAACAACCAAAATTTATTAGTCTGAAATTTAGTCAGCTCATAGTCCCTTTCACCCAAGATACTCTCCACCTATTCCCAAATATAATTTATACCAATGACAATAACTTCTGTACGAGGGAGGTTTTTAAAAGATGAGATAATATTTTTTTTCACTTCTTAAATATCATTCCACCTCTAATGTTATACATTTGGAAACATTTTTCATGAAGAACACAGGTGTTTTACTTTTAACTGCTCACTCACACTCTACCGCCCAACAAAGAAATAACACACAAAACAGGTAATATTACTCTACGCTCCATCATTTGTTATCTCTAAGCACTTCTCTTTATGAAAGTTGTGACTGACGTTGTTAGTTGATGTTTGAAGCTCTTACAGAACTAATTACATGGACAATATTCCTGGATCCTGCGTTTCTTCAGAAGAATTGCATACGTGTTATGCCCAAATCACCAGACACATAGGATGAATGCATACATATTTCTCCATTTTTATATCAGAAACAGACAAGGGAAAAAGAACAGAAAATAAACATACCCATCGGCGGAACAAATATCTCTCTTAAAATAGCAACAATCAATATCTAATGATATACATTTGTAAACATTTTTCATGAAGAATACAATTGTCTCACTTTTAACTGCTCACTCATACTCTTTGCCGCCCAACAAAGAAATAAGCTAAGAACAATTTTCCATAGATGCATAACACAAAAAACAGGTAATACAACTCTCTGCTCCATCATTTGTTATCGCTAAGCACTTCTCTTCGGGAAAGTTGTGACTCAAGTTGTTAATTGATGTATCTTGCATTTCTCGACAAGAATTGCATAATGTTGATTTCCTTCTTCTTCTCCGACTTGTAGATTCCTCTGCTGCCTTCAATGAATGACCACAGTCATCACCATATGATGATGACCTGCAAAAAGAAACAACAAAAGATTTAAAAACCTTTACAAAGAACATTCTCTTCTGTAGTTTCAATTTGGAAAATCAGACATTGCTCTACTATTCATGTAACTTATCACCCACTTTTTTTAAAAGATAACTAATGTTTTAACCAATTTCTAAACAATTTTACTTAGCAGTGAAACCCCATCGCAATAATCCAAACACTATCTTTGTATACAAGTCGCATTAATGAAAGAAACAAAACTACTGGAACACAGACACCATACCACTGCCATCGTCTGTCATGTCTCCAACCACAATTTCACTCAAAAGTCTCAAATTCTCCAACTTGTCTTCATCTAAAATTCTGATGCTATTACCCAGCACTGACCTGCGTCAACGAAAATGGAGAACAGATCTTTGATTTTAAAACCTTGATTTTACAGAAATCTGAAGAACATCTAAAAGAGGAACACCCACCTGCAACAGTTGTGGTAAATACTTATTTTAAATACTTCACAATATTTCAATAATTTAAATTGATAAAATTTTTTAAAGAAAATTTACTAAATTTAACATTATTAGTGAAACCATACCACTCTGAAACTGAAAAAAAGAAAAAAGGAATGATGAGAGTGCGTCATCGTAGTGTAGGAGTTATCAGTTATTCCTCTATCTTGGCTTGGTAAAGAATTATATATCAGCAACTCTTCATGCACATGCGTCTGCAAGAATCGCTAGACTGTTCATTGCTCTACCAAGAATGGGCACTCAAGTTGGGAACATAACTTCCCCCCTCGCAGCTATGGTGCTCATACCCGACCTGCACACAATTCCTCGAGCGACTTGGACTTGGACTTGGAGTGCTAGTAGTTGCCAATGCAGTGGTCGGTCGAAGAGTGCCTGCTGATCGCCGGTGACTTGGACTTGAGTTTCTCCTGTACTCCCATAAAGGCAGAACTCAGAACTCTAAAGATAATGAATGTTCGTTCAGGTTGCATGCATCTGCTCCTTCTTACTTTAATTGTTGTTCCTCGTATGTTAGGTTTGTCTTTTTTTCCTGCTTGAAGAACCCACCAATATCTTATGAGGGAGCGTTGCATGATGGGTCGACCTCAATCCAGGTATATGATGAGAGACAGTTAGCATGATCACGTACTGCAAGAGAGAGTTAAGGCTTCCATGGACGCAGTCAACATGGGTTACTGGGTTGGTACAGTCAGCAAATTATGGGGTTGAAGTCGTGCATCATGCTATCAGATATCCATGAACTTTTGCTTGATATTAGGAGTATTATTCACGTTCTAGTTGTCCTATTTTATTGCCATTTCAAATTCGAGTTGTTAATTGGTTAAGCCACTGCTTGTTTCTGTTGTTTCCGTTAAAATGCATCTCACTGATCTTGGGCTGATATAAGTCAGATTGAGACAAGGGAATAGAAAAGGAATATTTTTACTGCTTCGAGACTCTGCCTTCTCTGTTCTTCTATTCAACAAATTCTCTTTATCAGTGGTATCAGAGCCAGGTTACGGCTCAAATGAATACTCGAAATCAATCCAACGCTGAGTTTCGAATCGAGACTCAAGAGATATTGGGACGACATGAGTCCAGTATCCACCAACTCCATTCCACACTCTGAAACCATCCTGACCAAGATACAGAACTTTGAAACCACCCTCCACCCTCCACACGCATCACAAGATGAGAACCCATTTGCCTTCAGAAATTTAGGAAGCTATAGCACATCTCATCATCACCAACCAAGCAATCCCCAGATCTCTCAAGGGTCAATCCCACATCAGACCTACAACCCCCAGAACCCGCAGAATTCCACACTGACCACCCAAGGCAACAGACAACACATGAAACTCCATTTTCCCAAGTTTGATGGCACTGACCCACAAGGATGGTCCTACAAGGCCGAACAGTATTTCTCATATAAGGACGTACCACCTCAGGACCAAGTTCATATCGCCTCATTCCATTTAGAAGGAATTGCCTTGCAATGGCACCGGTGGTTCACTAAATTCACAGGACCAATTTCATGGGACGAATTTGCTCGAGCAGTTATCAAAAGATTCGGTCCTACAGAGTATGAGGATCCAGGAGAAGCTCTCTCACGTCTACAACAGACCGCGACACTGACAGAATATCAGGAGACCTTCGAAAGATTGTCGCATCGCATCGACAATTTACCTGAGACCTTTTTGGTGAGTTCTTTCATTGCAGGACTCCGAGATGACATCCGACTGGAGGTTAAGCTCAAGTAGCCTCGCTCCTTGATGAGTGCGATTGGAATGGCAGGAGTAGTAGAAGAAAAATTAAATCTTCAAAAGAAAACTATTCTAACAGCCAAGCCATCTTGGACAAACGAAAGCCATCTAAACCCAGGTCTTCTAGGACCTGCCCCAAGTTCTAAACTTGCCTCCAGCAGTGGAACCACCGCACCTTTTTGATGCATTATAGGTCAAGAAGTGAAGGAGAGGAGAGAGAAAGGCTTGTGCTATTATTGCGACAAGAAATAAGCGCTTGGTCATCGGTGTACCAAACCTCAGCTATTTGCTATCGAGGATGTGGTGGTAGAGGACTGTTCAGATACATGTTTGGAAGCAGAAGAAACAATTCCAGAAGTATCTCTCCATGCCATCCTCAAACCATTCGGTTATTCGAAAAACTAAGGGGGCGGGATGTGACTATCTTAGTAGACAGCGGTAGTACCCACAATTTTGTGGATCAAAATTTAGCGAAGCAATGCAGACTGATAGTGAAAAAGGATGAGCAGTTGAAGGTGATGGTGGCAAATCAAGAACAAGTCACATGCAAAGGAATCTGTAAAGGGGTAAGTTTTTCTGTGCAAGAATACCAACGCATGGCTGACTTCTATATTCTACCTGTTGCAGCGTGTCTAGTAGTGTTAGGGGTGCAATGGTTGGCTACACTGGGACCAATTCAGACCTATTATAGAAAGCTGACTATGGTGATCCAAGATAATGGGCAATCGGTGGTCTTGCAAGGCATCAAGTCTAACAAATTCGAACCCTTCTCTAATAAGGAATGCAATTTAATGTTTGGTTCTAGTTTGTGGTTATATGTATCATCCTTTAAGCAAAACTCTCCAAATATCCTACACACTGCCCTCGACCAGAAAGCTCACCACACCAAAATGCAAAACTTACTTCTGACTTACCACCAACTCTTCAAAGAACCAAAACAGTTACCACCAGAAAGAAGCCATGACCACCATATACCACTCCTTCTAAACAGCAAACCCATCTCGGTTCGACCCTACCGTTACCCTTTTTATCAAAAGACTAAAATCGAAAAGATGGTCCTAGAACTCCTCACCACTGGGTTGATTCGACCAAGCCGCAACCCATTCTCTTCGCCAGTACTGCTTGTAAAAAAATTGGATGGAAGTTGGTGATTTTGCGTTAATTACCAAGCACTCAATGAAATAACCATCAAGGACAAGTTTCTGATTCCCGTTTTGATGAGTTATTGGACAAATTACACAGATCTAAGTTTTATTCTAAACTTGACTTAAGATCCGGGTATCACCAGATTCGAGTTCAAAACGAGGACATTCACAAAATAGCTTTTTGAACACATGAAAGGCACTACGAATTAGTTGTTATACCGTTTGGTCTCACAAATGCTCCAGCAACCTTTCAAGCCTTGATGAATGAAATATTTCATCCTTGAGAAAATTCATTCTTATATTTTTGATGATATTTTAATTTATAGCAGGACTTGGACAACCCACCTTGAGCACTTGGAAATCGTCCTTCAAATATTGGAGAAGCATCAGCTGTTTACAAAAGATAGTAAGTGTCAGTTTGGTGTTACGGAGGTCGATTATCTTGACCATGTGATATCAGAACAAAGAGTGGCGGTGGATCTAAAAAAATCCAAGCAGTACTTGAGTGGCCGGAGCCGACAACAGCAAGGGGTGTCAGAGGATTTCTAGGCCTCACCGGATACTACCGCAAGTTTATCAAACACTTTGGAAGTATCGCTTTTCCCCTTACTCAGCTATTAACAAAAGCTGGATTCTCTTGGAATACAGAGGCAGCTAGAGCCTTCGAGCAACTGAAAACAGCCTTATCTTCTCCACCAATTCTGGCTCTCCCTGACTTCTCCAAGGAATTTATTGTTGAAAGCAAAGCGAGCGGTTTCGGAATTGGAGCAATATTGTCTCAAGAAGACCGCACGATTTCATATTATAGCGAGGCCTTAAAAGGTGCAGGATTACAACTCTCCACTTATGAGAAAGAAATGTTAGCTATCGTTAAAGCCGTCTGGAAGTGATGACCCTACCTTTTAAGACGACCCTTCCTAGTTCGTATGGACCAACGAAGCTTGAAGTTTCTCTTGGAGCAGCAAATAACTACACCAGCCCAAGCAAGATGGTTACTAAAACTTCTTGGCTACGATTACAAGAATGAGTATCGCAAAGGGAAAGAAAACCAGGGATCTGATGCCCTGTCCAGAAGTGTTGAATGTAAAATGACTGTGTTGTCATTCCCTGTAGCTGATTGGTGGGCCAAGGAGCTGATGCCCTGTCCAGAAGAGTTGAATGTAAAATGACTGTGTTGTCATTCCCTGTAGCTAATTGGTGGGCCAAATTGCAAGAAGAAGTTAGTATTGATCCTTTTTACAGAGAAGATGTGCATACTTGCCCACCTGGCCGTGAACTAATTTTTCGGAATGGGATTTTATACCATAATAACAAGATTTATTTGAGTCCTAAATGTTCTTTAATTCCCTCTCTATTAGTTGAATGTCACTCGATGTTGGATGCATTTTCTCATTAGAATGAGTGATATGTTTCCCTTAATTTTTGGATTAATTATTAGACTTTATACGTATTTTTCCTGCTAAATTGTTTAGTTTACCAAAATTTGCATTTTTAATTGTTCATGTTTAATTTGTAAGAAATGCAT
>JANZXP010000009.1:571352-583613 GCA_027576715.1 Erythroxylum flavicans
TGTAAAGTCACTCAGCAGAACATACAAGAAATACAATACATTCACGTACCAATTGTCTTCTTCTTCTAATTCTTTCAAATTTCTTGTGGTATAGTTCAACATGATAAAAAATTCTCTAACACGCTTCATCTTTCTAATTTTTTTTCTTATTAATCTATTTTTTATTTACCTTGTTACTTATTTCCTTTATTTTAAGAATAGTTCAGCATAATTAAAAAATTCTTTAAAACTCTTCTTCTCTTTAAATTTTCTATCTATTAATCTTTTTTATCATTTCTCTTATTACTTAAAATTTTTTCCTTATCCTTAACTTTATAAGCCAAATATCAAATATTTAATAAATAAAAATATTGAATTGAGACAATTATTACTTAATTAATATTATATTTAAATTAAATTATTAAAAAACTCAAACCTTATTATATAAATATGTGTAAATTTTGTAAGTGGTAGCACTCCTTACTTATCTTTTCATAAGAAACTAAGGTTAAGCCCAGTTTTTTTCTGTGAATACTGCAGCTGATGATGTTAAGAAGGCACATTTACTTATTGTAACAATCAAGGGATCCAACGACAAACATAACATAGCAGTTTCCATGTGGAATAAGTAACGTTATTCAATTTAGTACCAAACAACGACAAGTTGTTTCTTATGATCACGCGGTCTCTGCTATCCTTTTGGCTTCAAGTGTCTTCTCGTACTCTTCAATCGACCTGAACAGCTCCGAAAAGTTGCCCTTCCCAAATCCTCCACACCCACCTTTCTGATACTCTCTCCCTGTCTCGTCCTTAAGCATGCAACCCACTCTCTGTATTATCTCTATAAATATTGTTGGCCTGCAACACCACCATCATTTATTTACATTTTACTACATAACATGATGATAAGAACTCCTCTAAATAATAATAATACTTCATTACCTGTCCCCAATTGGCTTAGTGAATATCTGAAGCAAAGTTCCCTGATCATCCCTGTCCACCAAAATCCCCAACTCCTCGCACTCTTTGATCTGATCGTCACTTAAAACATCACCAGCCCTGTTCTTCAAGTTCTTGTAATAAGTTGGTGGAGGAGACGGCATGAAGTCAAACCCACCAACCCCACTTCTCTTCCTCATCTCCCTCAGTGTCCTAAATATATCCTCACTCACAAGAGCCAGATGTTGAAGACCAGCCCCCTCATTGTGCTCCAGATATGTCTGTATCTGACTCTTCCTCTTTGTCCCAAACACAGGCTCGTTCATCGGCAGCAGCACTGTCTCTTCATTGTTCGCCAATACCATCGAGTTCAATCCACTCTCCGCGGTCCCCACATCCTCCGCCGTGAACTCTGCGAACTCGTGGAAACCCGTGAATCCTTTCACGTACGACACCGCCGGACCTAGTTCCGGCACGTTTCCCACCGCGTGGTCCAGCCGCCGAATCCCGTAGTCCAACGGAAAAGAGGTTGCTTCGTCTGGGCACTCGAATTTCGGCAAGAACCAGATGTCGGGATCGCTGCTAGGGTTAGCGTCCCGATTCTTGTAACTCACGTATCGTAGAACGACGTCCCCATAGAGACGAACTTCAGCAATGACGGCACGGTTGTCGAGGACGATGGGCTCCGTCGAAGGCTTTGCCCCGTGGCTGATGCTGGTGGAGAAGGCGATTTCCGCGTCATCGACTTCGATTGCAACAGCACGGACGGCGAGGCCGTGTTTGGCGGAGAAGTCACGGCAAGCGCGGTGGTCGAAGGAGGGAATCGAGGCGGTAGGAGTGTTGGTGTCGGCGATGGACGGGGAGTAAGGGGCGGTGAAGAGAAAGCAAAGGTCACCGGAGCGAAGGAGGTAGGAGGCGTGGGTGTGGTTGCCGGTGGAGAGATCGGATTTAGCGACGAGGGGCATTCCGAGTCCCCAAGAAAAACGACGTGCCGTATTGGTAGCATCGCTGCACCAGAACTCGACGTGATGGAATCGCTTGACCTTGAATCGGTCGGAGCGGGGGTTGGTTCGGACAAAGTTTTTGAACCCGACGAGCTTGAACCCGGAGTCCGGGTGGATTTCTTGTTGCTTGCCCACCGTCATAATGGGAGGTTGAGGTTAGTTGTAGTTCATAGATGGACACTTATTTAAAGAAGTCCTCCAAGTGGTAATGCTAGCAAGAAGTCCTCCCAAGTGGTAACGCTAGTTCCACTTGCTAACGTGGCAATATGTGCGAACTGATGTATGCTGCGATAAGTCTTGATGACGTGTCATGACTTCCTATCATGTTTATCAATTCTCAACCCAGAATTGGCCTGATTCATTCATCATTTCATGTTGTTTGCCTTTTTCAAATAAATTTATGTAAATAAAAATATTTTCAATTTTTATCTTCTCTTCTCAGCTTTTCTTTTTACAATAAAACCCAACTATAATGTTAACTATTTTGTGTATTTATCAATCTAACTGGTTAAAAAAATAGGGATTGCAACATCGTTTGAGGCTTGATTCATGCCAAGAAACAAAGGTTAAGGAAGAGCTCTTAACATTGAGATAAAAACAAAAGTCAAATTTAACGTATTTATATATAAAGCTCGTCATCTGAAAAGGATCTAACATTTTTTATATTTTAAAAAATTATTTTTATAATTTAAATCTGTGAATTCATAATTACAAAAGATTAACGTTACCGATTATTTCAAGTTCAACCTCAACGGCGGATAGAATAAGAGATGAAAAAAGAAAAAAAGAAGAAATTGACCTCGGAAGAATAAAACTAGTTTTAATTGACCATGTCCATGGGCATGGAATGGAAGAAGATGTGGAATTGACCTTGGTAGATGAGAAGGGAAAATACGTACAAAAAGACCAAACCTAAGGTCTAGGTTTTGGTTTCGGTGCCACTGGAGCACATGGAGGAGGTTTGCAGCAAAGTGGCAAGGATCCGTCCGTTCAAATTACCAAGTAAACTGTAGACTGCATGATTCATGGATCTGCCTGCTTTGTTAATGGATGTCAAACAACTCGAGGATTAAACAATCACAGCAGTTGAAATATGATATATGCACTTGGCATATATCATATTTCTTATCATTGTAATAGTATTGAAACTACTTTTGGACTTCGCATGATTATTTAGATTTTTAGTTAAATGATTCATTAACACGATTCAAAGTTATTATAATTAGAGATCTTAAATTTTGATCGGAGTCATTTGTTGAAAATTTATAAATAGAGTTATAAAAAGAGTTATACAAAAAGATATAATTCATAATCCATTATTTTAAAATTTTGAGTTAGATGTAATGTCCTAGTTATATATAAATTTATTTGTAGCTAATCAATATCTCCTTAAACTGTCTCAAAACCTTTTATTAATATCAAAGCTAGGCTAAACAATTTCTCATTAACAATAGGTTAAAATAAGGGATATTACAATTTATATTTTTAATAATAAAAATACTATTACTAATAATTAAGAATTATTTGAAAATAAGATAACCTTTATATATAATATGAATTCATCATTAAAGAAATAAAATCAAGCAACGTGATTCATTGTGTGTGCTTTAAACCGTTCCGCATTAACTATGAGTTAAATTCATGATTTTAATAATATTATGAATAAAATCATAATATTATTAACAAATTTATTAAAATTTTGATTTTCATATTATAAGATACTTAAATTTTCAAGATTAAGAAACTTGTGAAAAATAAGATAACTTGTGTATTATTAGTTCATCATAAAAAAAAGTAAAATCAAGAAAAGGTTGAGAATTTAGCAATAACTTTAAAATTTTCTCTTAATTCGTTCTTTTAAGAGCTAAAATTTTATTTCATTTGATTAGTTTTTATAGAGAAATTTCATAAACTTGCCCTATTTAAAATTATGGATCAAAGATGTTGATAAGGATTTTTGAAAACGTTCAGTTTTAAAGTGGATGTTTCGAGAGTTAAAGAAGTTTGCAAATTTTCTGATATGAAACCTTTTAAAAAGTGAAGTTTATGAGTTTGTAATGTTTTGGAGCTACTGCTAGTCAAATATTAATTTTAACGTTATCAGATATTAGGTCGATCAAATACCTTGTTAAGTTGATGAAATAACTTATTTTAATTGTTGTTAAACTAAGTGGATTTATTCTTAAGGTTTTGATGATTACAAAATATTATGCTATTAATCTATTTGCCCCGAGTATGACAGGTACCTTAATCTTATGGAAATACCTGTTTAAGCATGGAATTATTCATTTAGAAGATAACACAAAGCTTAAAGCTTTAAGGATTTAGAGGTTAAGATGTAACCTTACGTACTTAAAAGGAGCTTCCAAGAAGTTTGTAAGACTACCTGTAGGATTTTTAGAGGTGATTACACACTTGGAAACAAGTTAAGAAGGTTCCAAGATAATAAAGCAACAAATGAATAAGAAGAACTAAAAAATGTACTTAGGAAGAACATTATATTCAATTAATTCAATTAACTGACATATATTGTTTAACCAAATTAAGAAATTGAATTATAAATGTGCAATTCATCAATTAATCAAAGTTTTAAGGTTGACCAAATAATATTTCTAGTTTTAGGTATAAGCAATCATATTTTACCCAATATAGAAAGATTTAACCCTAGAATGACTATAAGATCTAGAACAATTATAAATAGCCTTTGTAAGTGCAAGAAACAATAATAAAAAGAGAGCTATCAAAGTTTACAAGAGTTAAAAGTGAAATCTAGTTATGATATCTTGAGTTGTAATTTTTGTGGTGTGGGAAATTTTTATTGTAAGTGTGGTATCAGAATACATTTTAGGCAGTCCTGAATAATAAGAGTCTAGTAATATGTGATATGGTTTGGTGTTTGTGTTGGCGTAATGTAGATGTACCTGTTTTCTTATAGATAGTAGAGATGAAAAGACCTCGTGAAGTTGAGGAGGAGTCAGCTAATAGTGTGGTAGGGAGATATCAATCAGTTTTGGGTCCTCCTGAGCCTCCAAGGGATGAAATACCAGAACCGTTAGCACTTGGGGAGATGTTTCTAAAGCTCTCCCATGATATATTGAGATTAATGGATAGAATGACCATGCTTAAAGCTCCCATATAAGTTTTGAGAAAGCATGGGGTGGAAGAATTTGTGTGCGTGATTATAAAAGAATAAGATAAAGCAAGATACTAGATAGAGCGGACATAGAGGGTTTTGGATTAGATAAGTGTCCACTCGAAGAAATGGTTACCTATGCTATCTCTCTCCTACAAGGGATAGCCTATGATTAGTAGAAAATAGTTCTACTGCATCCTTAGTTACCTACCTCTAACTTGAGAGTTATTTACCTAAGAGTTCAGAAAGAAGTATGCCACAGAAGCATATAAAGCAACTCAATGGAAGCAGTTACTGAATCTAAGACAAAAAAACCTATTTATGGCTGAGTATAAAAAAGAGTTCAGTCGGCTCAGTAGGTACGCTCTAGAGTCTATTCTAACAGAGGCCTTCCGATGCCGACTATTTAAGGATGGATTGAATGATTCCATCAAAAAGTATTTAATGTCAATAACTTCTCTACAACATGTAAGCTATTATCAGCAGGTTGAAGCAGTTATCAGAGCAGAGAAGCAAGAGACTGGCTTATCTTTAGGTAAGAGAACTTGAGACTTACAGGGTGCATCCACAACAGAGTCACTCTATAGATTCACCACCAAAGGAAGACACGAGGGGCAGCTCGCGACATCTAATAGTGGTAGAGGCTTTTCATTTAGATAGGGGGATGGATCACTAAAGTGTCCACACTATACCAGGAGATGTTGATGCACATGGAGGTGGTTGACTGGAGCCTATTTTAAATGTGGGTGTACAAATCACCTGATGGCTAATTGTCCACAAGGCTCAGGACATATTAGAACATCTCAAGGGAGCAGAGGGGCATTCAATTCACCTATTACGTCTAGAGGATGTGGTAGGGGCAAAGGTGGATTAGGGTAGCCTAAGGCCACTTCGAGCACAATATCTAAGTCTGTTGATCGTCCTACAGCATCAACCGATCAAGCACGAGCATATGTTATGAAGGTTTGTGAGGAGCATGACACCCCATAAGTTATAGCTGGTACCTTCTCTCTTTGATTTTGACATGCATGCATTGATAGATATCGATTCCACTCATTCATACATTTGTACCGGAGACGTGTGAGATAGGATGTTATCAGTAGATCGACTAGCCTATGATATACATGTGACTCGTCCATTGGACCATAACGTATATATGAATAGAGTGTATAAAGATTTCCCTACTACGATCCGTGGGAAGCAGTTTGCTGTTGATTTGATAGGGTTGCCCTTCTATAAATTTGACTTGATCTTGGGCATGGATTGGTTGTTTAAACACCAAGCTATAGTTAATTATGTGTTGAAAATAGTTGTGCTCAAAGATTCTGATGGTTCAGAGATAGTGGTGCATGGTATTCAGTCTAGTCCTTTGACTAATGTAATATCAGCTATGCAAGTAAGATGACTCTTTAGAAAAGGCTGTGAGCCTTATTTGGCTTTAGTACTTGATTCAAAAAGGGAGAAGGTGAACTTAAAAGACATACTAATAGTAAAAGAGTTTCTTAACATGTTTCCAGAAAAGTTACCGGGTTTGCTACCCGAGAGGGAGGTAGAATTATCTATTGAAATTGTATTTGATACTGCTCCTATTTAAAGGGCACCTTATAGAATGGATTTTACAAAGTTAAAAGAGTTGAAGACTCAGTTACAAGAGCTTTTGGACAAGGGCTTTATATAACCCAGTATGTCACAATGGAGAGTGCCAATCCTTTTTATAAAAAAGAAGGATGACACCATACAAATGTGTATAGATTATAGATAGTTGAATGAGGTGACTGTAAAGAATAAATATCCACTGTCCATAATAGAAGATTTGTTTGATCAGTTGAAAAGTGCAGGAGTGTTCTCCAGGATTAATTTGCGGTTGGGTTATTACCAGCTTTGGGTAAAAGATGTAGATGTTCCAAAGACTGTATTCAGGTTCTGATATGGCCACTATAAGTTCCTAGTGATGCCTTTCAGGCTAACTAATGCATCAGTTGCTTTCATGGATTTGATGAATAGGGTGTTTCAACCCTACTTAGACCAATTTGTTATGGTCTTCATAGATGATATATTGGTCTATTCGAGGAATAAAGAGGAACATACTCAAAATTTGAGAATTATGTTACAGACTTTGAGGGAGAAACAATTATTTGCTAAATTGAGCAAATGTGAGCTTTAGCTAAGGGAAATTTCTTTCCTCGGGCACATTATCTCTTCAGAAGATATCAGGGTAGATCCTAGTAAAATTGGGGCAATTGTTAATTGGAAGTCGCCTCAGAATGTGATAGAAGTGAGAAGTTTTCTTGGCTTATTTGGTTATTGTCGACACTTTGTCAAAGTGTTCACAGTAATTACTTCACTAATCATAAGGTTACTTCAGAAAGGTACAAGTTTAAATAGAGTGATAGATGCCAAGTCAGTTTTGAGCAGTTAAAGAAGATGCTTACTGAAGCTCCAGTGTTGACACAACCAACTACAGACAAAGAGTATGTCATATAGAGTAATGCTTCTAGGAATGGTCTGGGTTATCTACTGATGCAAGATGAGAAAGTGGTGGCTTATGCCTTGAGATAGTTAAAGCCACATGAACATAACTACCCTACATATGATTTAGAATTGGCAACAGTGGTGTTTGCCTTGAAAATTTGGTGACACAAAAGTCTGAAGTACACGCTCACACAGAAGGAGCTAAATTTGAGGCAATGACGTTGGCTCAAATTGTTTAAAGACTATGATTGTATAGTTGACTACCACTTGGGAAATGGTTATGTGGTAGCGAATGCTTTGAGTAGGAATTTTATTTCAGCTTTATAATTACAACATAGTAGATAGAGATTTGCACCAGATGGAGCTTTGATAGCTCAGTTAAAAGTGAGTCCTGACTTGAGACAGATGATGGTACATACACAAAAAGATGATGCCAAGTTGCAACAAATTGTACAAGCGGTGCAAGAAGGAATACATAATGATTTTGTAGTGAAAGATGGCAAAAGTTTGTACTTTAAGAGTAGATTATGTGTACCAACAGTAAAGGACTTGAAGAAGTTATTACATGAAGCCCATAATACTGTATTCACTATGCATCTTAGGGGTAACAAGATGTACCAGTACTTGAAACAACAGTAATGGTGGCTAAGAATGAAGTGTGATGTAGTGGACTATGTGTCCAAATGCTTGACTTGTCAATAAGTGAAAGTTGAACGTCAAGTTCCGTTTGGCCTATTAAAAGTTTTGCCCTAGAGAAAGGTGTTAAGATTTTAGAAAAAGGGAAAACTTAGTCCTAGATTTATAGGTCCTTATGAAATCCTTGAAATTCCATATCTCAATACTACGAAGATACCGATCGGATGATTCACACATGTTACCAGTACAAGAAATAATGATCCAACTAGACTTCTCATATGATGAAGAGCCGAAGGAAATCCTGGCTAGAGAAGTGAGACAATTAAGCAATAAGCAAATTCCTCTTGTAAAGGTGCTCTAATAACATTATGGCGTTGAAGAGATAACTTCAAAACCCGAATCAGTGATGAGAATTCAGCACCCACAACTATTCAATGAAGGTATGAATTTCGAAGACAAAAGAGGGAGAGAAGTATAAGGACCCAATATATACCTTAGATGTATTATAGCATGTATAGGGTGTATTAATAAGTGAACATAACGAATTAAGAGCATCTAAGCATAGTAAGAGACATAATGGCACTTAATGTAAAAGATATAGGAAAATAGGTAATTTGTTCATTTTGGTATCGACATACATACTTAGACATGAAATATGGATGAGAATGAAATTAATTGATGAGATTATATACCAATATGGGAATTAAAGGAAGAAGAATCAATGTGCAATTTTCCTAAAGTCAATACATGAACCAATTAGATTAAAGCATATGTGAACAATAAGAACAAAGCATGTGTATCCAATAGGAATTAAGCATGTGTGTAAGTCTTGAAAGTACATGAATTGGGCACATGGAGATGAGAGAGGGATGAAATTTTATGGTTTGAATTCCAAATTTTTCCTCTCTCATTTTCTCTCCACATCATCTTCTTCATCCCATCATTTTGCATGTAAGGAATCAAGCTAATCTTAGGTAGAAATCAAGGTAAAAGTTAGTGGTTTTCTCTTCATCTTTTTCTTTCTTTGCTTTGCTTGTGAATAATTAGAATTATAAGGTTGGAATTGGGATTGAGATGTGTATTTGTGGTGTTTCTAGTTGGAGTCAAGCAAAGCCAAAGAGGAAGGGAAGGAAAGGCATTAGAAGAATTACTTGGCCAATTAGGACTACACTTAGTTTAATTTCTCTTTGTGTGTCTGTTTGGATGGATACAAATATTCATTTGGATATCGATGGTTGTTGGGATAGTGTGTTGGTGTTATTTTGATGTTATCTTACATGGAATTGACAAGAGAGTATCGTGTAGTGGAATTCTATCTTAGGTTTGTTTAAACCAGTTACATTGCTTGGGTCATAAATCAGACTATAGACTTCTAAATTGGGTGATTTTAGTTGCATATAAAACCTAAGACATAGTAATAGAAATCTCTAGAAGAGACTCTAACTTAACTATGGCTTTATGACATTGGAAATTGAGATCAAAGTTCGTGACCTGATGTTGCCCCTGTTTTGGAACATCTTTTGATGTTTAGTCTATATCTCATAATTTAGAAGTCCAAATGACTTGATTTTTAGTTCTTTGGAAACTAGAATATAAGGGAACAAATGTATAGAAGACCTCAAAACCTAATTCGAATTTTTTGTATATGCATATTATAGAAAAAGTAGAGTTATGAATGGCAAGTGTTGTGTCACGATCATGACACAACATCTAGATCTTCTGTCATGATCGTGACATGAGTATCATGATCATGACCCAGTATAAAACTCTTCTGTCATGATCGTGACACTCTAAACATGATCATGACCCTAGAGAAGGGTCTTCTGTCACGACCGTGACCTTGTTTTCATTTCCAATTTGTTTACTGCATCTTATATTAACCTTTTTGAATGCATATGAAACTTTTCAAACAAATAGAAATAAATAAAATAGGACTTACCACATGTAAATTAGGTAATTAAACATTGAAATTTAAGAGTGAGCATAATGCATGCTAAAGATAATTTACATGTACATAGATGATTTATACGCATATTTATTGCTCATATGTGTTTAGTATGCGCTTCAATACAAATTTTATGACTTCAAGTAAATATCATGTTATAAATTATGAAATGGGAAAATGGTTAAAGTAAATCTTACAGTGTCTACTCTATTGTCTTGGTGGTGGATGGCTAGGCATGCTTATAGGGTGACAATGCATTTACTATAGTTTGACACTAATGGTGTCTTCATTTGGAGACTACAGTGTCTCCACAGTTTGATGCCTTCAGGTATCCACAATTCGATACTTTTGGGCATCCACAATTTTGATATCTTTAAACATCCACAGCTCCCATTATCCATATCCACAGGAATATGTAGGCCTAATGGTTATAAATAAGAAACATAACATGACAATATAAATAATTGGTATTGATGAGCATTTGCATTTGTATTGATAATTTGTATTAATGAGCATTGAGCATCAATGTTTGGCTTATTAATGTGAATTTACGTTATATGAATAACATATTGAAGCATGTTTGCATTATATAATTTGATTAAGTATGCCATCACTTTTTATATGAGTTATGATGTTTATGAATATGGGTGCTTGGCGGATGACTGTTGTGAGTGGTCATCCAAATTAAGTGTTTTCTCATTAAGTTTTCAAGCTTAGCATTAGTGTTAATCCATGTAAGTCCAAGTATTAAGAGTGAGGTAAATGGAAAACCTATAGGGACCAAGGCCAACTGCTTGGAGTAAAAGTACTTTTGGAATCTGTTTTTTGTTTATTTGTTAAAGATGATTGTACATGTAATGAAGGAAATCTTAATGTTTTCTTTTGGATTATCATGTAAATGTAAAGATGTAATACTACTTTTCAAGGATAATGTTAAGTGATATGAAACTTTGTAATATGTATATGTCTTGCATTAGATAGAAATATGTGTAATGACAGTTCCTATGAATGAATAGAAATGTATACCATGACTGTTTGTACAAGAATTTGGTTCTATATATATAGGTGGTTGTAGGTTCCATATAGGGGGTGTTACAGTAAGATAACTTTGTGAATGTTATGCAATTAAAATGCTTAGGGTTGTACTAGAGAGAGTTCTAAACACCAAATGTTATAAAAGTTTTATATTAAGCCTTACAATTGATGAATGGTTTTCTCTTCTCCCAATAAAGAAGGGATATAGTGGATTTGAATGTCCTAAACAACTTTAGAAAGTAGTTGTTGTTCTAAAACATTTAAAAGAATTTAGATCCATACATTAAAGAAAATAAGGGTTTGAAAATTGAGTTGGCTAAATCACAAACTTCTTTTTATGAGTTTAGGAGCACTATCATTATGTATGAAAATGGGAGACTTCATAGAGAAATTGTATAATTAAATACATATATTATGAGATTCAATAAAAGGAGAAAATTTGAATATGTTTTCAATGAACAAAAGATCCAAATATGTAAGGGATGATATATGATATAAAAAAGGGGCTAACACATTGAGTGGGAAAATAAACTTTGTTAAAGATAAGAGCATATAAGAGTAGGAATATTCTTATAAAGTCTCAAATATTCAAGTACATACTTCTAGAAAAGTAGTAAATACATCATTTATTTATGGAAAAATAACTAGGTCAATGCATGTATACATATAAGGATCACATAATCACTATAGAAGAAATGACTATCATATACATACCATGTAAATATTTGCATGACATGAGGAGGACACTTTATTATAGAGAATCATATATAAGTTTTAACAATGATCTTCCATACAAGGCATATCATATAAATTATTACTATTGTAGTGGTTACTTTTCTTTGTAAACAACTACATTATCGATATATTTAATTTATCTAACCAGGATTTCAAGTGTTAGATGTCTATAAATAAGGACTCTTCATGTGACATCTAAAACTTGGATATGTAAGACATAAAACATATAAAAAATTAAAAGAAAACCACCTTGTCAATTGAATTCCATTCGTAAAGTATCAAAAGGAAAAATTGTATAGAGCATGCCTGTTAGCCCCAAAAATTTTTTTTAAAGAATAAGCATGATTAGATTAAATTAATTAAGTTAGATTAGCATAAATTAA
>JANZXP010000009.1:583851-601430 GCA_027576715.1 Erythroxylum flavicans
ATGTTCTACGATTCAAGAGTTGGACTCCGGTACGGGATCCAACAGTTGGGATCCGGTCTCCGGGTCGGGTCCTAACAATGCCAAATGAGTGATAAACAATTTTTGTACTATGTTTTTAAGCCCATATTGAGTGTATTTTGGTTGTTATTTGAGACTTTTACATTGTTTTCAGTACTTGTTTTGCTTCAAGTGTACTTTCAGGTCTAAATTTTCTTTATGAATCAAAAGGAGAAGAATTTAAGGGAAATCATGACATAAAATGGAAGAATTGGGGTTATTTAGAGACATAAGCCTATGTGAATATATACATGCCTGTGTGAATAAAATACATGGTTGTGTATAAGGACCATGTGAGGGACGATTAACGAGTAAAGCTTCAAAGATGTTGTCTTTTCTTGTATGGAGATAAACAACCGTATAAGTAATATATACGACTATGTCCCCTGTCTATGTAAGCTCTTATGAACATGTAAAGTCGCATTTTTGAAGGGCACTTACACAACCTTTGAAGCACTAGGGATTCGTAACCACTATCCCATTTTCATTAAACACATGGATGTGTCAAAACTAGAACACACCTTCAAGTTTAACAGTTATCTGGTAGAAGAAGAGGGGTATCAAAATGCCATTAAAAAAGGTCTCCAATTAAGGATTTCAGGTAGTAAGCACTTCATATATGTCAAAGGTCTCTAAAGTATCAAGAATGAACTGAAAAAAACTAAACTCTAGAAAATAAGGCAACACTTTTGAACAAATTGAAGCTATTAAAGCCAAAATTTTCTATTCCTCAACCCTAATAACCCTAAGCTTATAGAAGATGAAAAAGCTACAGTCAAGGCCTTTCTTAGGGCTATTAATATTCATAATTCTATTATGCAATAGAGGGCTAGAATCCAATAGATTCAAAAACTTTAGTTTTTTCCACAATTATGTCAATGCAAGGAACTATTTTAATAGATTTCTTTCCCTGTAAAGAACTGACAGCACTTTAGCTACTGCACAACGTAAACTCAGGGAAGAGGCTTCTACTACTTTAAAGATACACTTAGGATACAAGCTGTTAGTAGTTTCACAATACCCCTAATAAAATCTTTCATTAATGTTACCATTAATGAGTAACTTGATAAGTGGTTATTTGATTATATTTATATACCCATATTTAATGTATTTTGCTTATTATTTAAGAGTTTTTATAGTATTTGGTACTTAATTTTCTTCAAGTGCATTTTTAGGTAATAATTGCATTTGTAGACTAAGAAGAGATGTATTCGAGTGAAATTGTAGCATGGAATGGAAGAATTGAAGCAATTGTGAACTTATACAACCATGTATAATGACTATGTAAGTCTTTGTAAACATATGGACCTCCAAAAACACAATTCTTGCCTGTATAGAGTTACACTCCTGTGTATGCTGACATATGCATGTTGCTTGTGTAAGTCTCTATAAATGTGTAAATCATGAATAGGGGTATTTTAGAGATACATGGTTAACTATATGGCCATGTAAGTAACTGTGTAAGAAACACTATTTTATTGATATATAAAGATATTAAGAAGGCTACATAAAGGGAGGAAAATTAGAAGTGTATGAATTCAGAGATAGGCAACTATATTCATTAGAGACATATAAAAAGGAAGAGCAAAATACTAAAATAAGCTACACACAATAAAGAAGATAAAATAATGGAAACATTGAGTCAACTCTAGCTTTCCCAAATTCCTAGATTAAGGCTTCCAAATGGATTTATTATTTTCTTGTTCTATATCATTTCCTTGGATGTTCATTCTGATTACTTGAGTTTTGGACATGATTACGGATTTCTAAATCTAGTTTAAGGTTTATTATTGAATTATTTTGTTTAAATTGTATCTTGTTGAATTCATTATATTAATGCTTTGTGGTATTTATTAACCTTATACTTGATAAGAAATTGAGAGATTGAATTAAAGTTATTTGTGTTAAGTTACTCAAAGAGAGTTGGTACCTTAATATGCTTACAAATATCAAGTTAATAAATAATTAAAGAGAGATCTTAATTGTGAGTTAATTATCCTTAGGATTGCTTCAAATCCAAATGAGTAGTTAGGAGTAGTTTTGGAAACTGAGAGATTAAAAGTCAACTATTATCTATTTCAATTGGAATAACTTGGTTAGATCTCAACAGAGGGTAACAAAATGTTAAGATATCTAGGATCAAGCATAACTGAATTAACAAGGCAAAAGGAAAACAAACAAAGATAGAATTATCCCCAAATGTCCATTATTGATTAACTTCGCTCTTATTGCTATCTTTACCGATTCAGTTGTTTAGTTTAATTTCAATTAATATAATCTTTTATTACCTTAGATAAAGTACATTCAATTTGATAGGTGACTAATCCAATCCTCGTGGGAACGATATATTATGTACTATAATATACGATTTGTATGCTTGTGGTATTGCATAAATTAAAACAAGCAAATAGAACTCAAAACTTCCTTATACTGTCTTGTAACCCCATAAGAAACAGGAGACATAATCTTTGGTTTGAACCCCATAAAGGCCACGAACCCTAAGGGATTCAATGGTTACTTTTTTTCACAAGTCATGACCTATGATCAAGTGTACAGTATTGGAGACTAGGGGTGGGCACGGTTCGGTTCGGTAGGTTTTTGACTGTTGAACCGAACTGAATAATCGGTTCTATTTTATAAAAAAACCTAATCGAACCGAATGTCAGATGAAACCGTCGGTTTGGTTTGTCTTGCGGTTCGGTTCGGTTCGGTTCGATTCGGTTATTTCAATTGATTTGAGCCTTAATTTTGGGCCTTAAAATTTGGGTTAATTTTAATACATATTCAACATTTTTATTTCATTTTAGGACCTATTGGATGATTGTTATACTTGCAAAGTGACAAATTTACCTTATATACCTAGAGTAAGAAGTATAAAAAAATACAATTTTTTTTTGTTTTTAGTTAGTCGGTTTGGTTCGGAAAAAATTTTGCCTACACCGCAACTGAACCGATATAGTCGATTTTCCAATATCCGAAACCGAACCAAACCATCCATCACATCGGTTTGGTTCGGTTTGGCCTGGTTTTGTCGATTTTTCGGGTTGGTTCGATTTTTCGATTTTTTTGCCCACCCCTATTGGAGACTATCTAGGAATTCTTTAAGAATGGGAAAATGTTAAGGGAAGTCAATAAGACACAAATTTGTCTACTTCCAGAGAAGCCTAACCCTGACTCCCTTACTAGTTTTAGACTCATCACCTATTGTAATTTCATTTACAAGGCAATCTATAAAATACTGGCTACCAGAATGAAAAGACTTTGCATAGCTTGATGGGAGAATCTTAGGGTGATTTTCTAAAGGGGAGACTAATTGGGACAAATATGTTCATAGCACAAAAACTCCTTAAAGACTATATTAACGCCAATTCACCTAAGAATTGTGCCTTGAAGGTGGATGTTAATAAGGCTTTTGAATACATAAGTTAAGAATTCATTATACGATTACTTCAAGCCTTTGGCTTGATAAATTTTGTGGCTAGATTGAGGAATATATCATTGCCACCTCCTTCATTATTTTAATGAATGGAAAGCACACATAGTTATTCTATAGAAGCAAGGAACTAAGGTAGGGAGACCCTCTCTTTCCTTATCTTTTTATTCTATGCTTGGAAACACTCCATAGACTCCTCAAACCCAATATTTCTCTTAATCCCAAGTTCAACTATCACTCAAAGTGTAAAATTCTTAACTAACCAGGTTATCCTTTATAGATAACCTTTTCTTTTATTCTGTAAAGTCATTGACAGATCTCATTTTGCTATCATTACTGCCTTGAAGATGTTCAAAGATCTATTAAGGCTACAAGTGAACTTTATTAGGAGCCTACTAACTCTATCTAAAAGTTCTTTGGGAGATGCAAACTAACTAGCTACAATTTTAGGCTTTAATGTTAGCAATCCACCTTTCACCTACCTTGGACGAAAATATTCTATCTAACTAGCAAGACATCATAGCCTAAAACATTCTAGAGACTATTGGAAGAAAAAAGATTCACTATGGTTTAAATAGGTCAAGATATATGTGCTCTAAAACGAAGTCCATCGGAAACTAACCCCTCTCTAAAAGGGACCTTGTTTATGACACAACTACTCAAAATCAAGGACCCTTTAGCTAGCTCTATTCAGTGCAAAATAGGTGATAGGAAGAAAGCATTCCTATTTTTTGACAATTAGTGCAAGTAAGGCCCCTTGAACCAATCTAACCTTTATGAAAACTTTCGATACCTTATTGACTCAAAAGTCAAGGTATGGATAGTTGATAATAGCTAGGTAAATTTCCCCCCAGAACTATCTCACCTTATCCCTAATTTAAGGAAATGTACCTCTAACTCAATCACCCTTCAGGGAAGTTCACTAATTCCTTATATAAGAGCTTATTAGAGTTAGAGATATAGATGTAAAGTGGAGCAATATAATCTGGAACAAATCATTGTCCCCTATGGCCTCCTTCCTACTCTGGCTAGTCTTAAAGAGAGGTTTAGTTAGTAAGGACGAACTTCAATTTCTAAACCCCCTAGTCATATGTTTTTTGTGCAAAATGAATGGAGAATATGTCAAACACCTATACTTTGATTGTTCCTAGTCCTACTAGATTTGGGATAATCTTTAGGAGTGGCTCAATATCTGCCACTACATGTGAGAAATTCAAAGGATAATAGAATGGCTAACAAAAGACAAATTTGTACTTCAAACTATGAAAGTCATCTTCACAATTTTCCTTAGTTCATGCATTTATAGAATATGGATTGAAAGCAATTACAAGTGCTATAGACAACTTGAGAAGGCGAAGGAAAGCTTTGGTTAAGGATATCAAGCTTTGGTGCAAGGAACAACTCTTCCAGGCCTCCTACGGATCCTTGCATACACCTTGGTTGCACCAGTGTTAATTGCTTAATTTCTTTGTCTAATTTACCTCTCCGCCTAATCATCTATTTGTTGCCCTCAATTAGGACCAATATATGTTCCCTCTAGTAAAACACATCGTAATCTGAGTGGACTAATTAAACTCGCATTGTTTTGGGCCATACTGTATAGTTTTTTCTGTCAAGGGAAGTAAGGAATATCCCACCTTTTATAATAATGCAATATACACTTTCCAAAAAGTTAATTCAATTATTTTAACTTTTCAAGAAAAAAGTTATAGATGAAAAGAATCTTATATTATGTCTTTTTATTTTACATAGTTTATCTTATTCTTTAAGGAAAAAGACATAATCCACAGCTCATCTTTTTGAAGTTTAAAGATAAACTATATCTTAACTTCTTCAAGTTTTCCTTTTGAAAGCCTTTCTTATTAAAAAACTTTTTGAATATTTTTTTGGTTATGGACCCAATATCGTATTCATAAACTCTTAATTTTAAAGGTTTTCTTTTAATCATTTATCTTATCCTTAAACACCTTAAAAGTTATGCCCTTATTTTGTGAAGCAACTTCTTCTTATCAACTTTTCTTTAAGCACATTTTATTAAAAGTTATGCCCTTATTTTGGGAAGCAACTTCTTCTTATTAACTTTTCTTTAAGCACATTTTATAGGTAATGAATGAACTAATGAGCTCTTTTAATAGCAAGATAGATCTTCTAAATTGTCTTCATCTTTATCTCACAAACTTTAGTATCTCAATTTATTATATAAAATTAAGAATTTATATCTTTATTTTTATATTATCTTAATTTATTTTTTGTTTATAATTTTAAATAATATTATATTGAAATTTAATATCACATCATTTTTATGAAAAAATTATATAATAATTAAACAATATCGAATGAGATGAATGGTATTTTTTAAATTATTAAAGTTAAAATAAAATTAAATCAAATTATAAGAGAGATTAATACATTTAATATTATATTATCATGAACAATCTAACATTATATGGATTAAATTAGGCATTTGAATATGGATATAGCTTTTTAATCTTCCATTTGATATGAATTTTTTTTACTTTAATACAAATTATTATAATAAAATAAAAAAAAGTTATATAGGTATATTAAATTATTACTTGTTATATTCATGAAAACAACCTTAAATAAAGAAATGATGATAAAGAAAATAGAAGACGATTATTATTATGTGACGTAAGTAAAGAGGAAAAAAGAAAAAATAATAGAGCGGTACAGGCGAGGATTGTAGCTACCTGCAAGTCCATGACTAGGAAACAAAGCTAAACCTAACAGCCCTCCTCTCCATAGTCGTTCAAGGAAATCTCAGAACACTTCAACTCTCTTAAGTTTGATCTGTTGTTTGCTTACAGCTTTCATGGCTTCTAATGGTGCTTCTACGGTAAGTTATTCATCATTCTCTCTCTCTCTCTCTCTGTTTTTTTTTTCCCTATGATTTTGTTTTGTTGACATTTTCGGTGTTGATTCGATTGGAGAAGGAGCAGCAGAGATCAGTTGACCCGGCGAATAGTTTGGAGAGGATCAAACGGCACTTGGCTTCTGGTTCTGGACGCAATTTGTTACAGGGTCCACTTCTCAAGCGATCTGAAACTGTACATCATCCTTACTTTTTACCCATTTCTCTATCTCCTTTTTTTTTTTTTTTTTGCCTTGATGTTCTTCAAATTTTGTGATCCTTGATGTTTCATTTCAACTTGAATTGGACTTTACAAATGTTTTATTTTTTGGACTCTGAAAGTTGTTTTCTTTATTGTAATATGTGATATGCCCGTGGATTTTTTTTACTAAGGCCATCTCAAATATTCTCTGTTTCAACTCTTTTTTCTCACATATAAAATGGAATTTCAAGGACAAATATGATCACTAGATGCTTAGATTAGGAATTAAGCAATGTGATGCCTTAGTTGATGCTTGGATTATACAAAAATTGCTCCAGATAATCGTGCGTTTACTTGACAAGGACTTGGGGATTGCTTAATTAACTGATCCACTGATCCCCACAGAATGTTAGTGTTAGTGTGAGGTATATGAATAATACATGAACATATATGGAGAGTGTATAGGACTTGGCTCATGTGATAACATGCTCGCAATCATGTAGTTCTCACATATGAGTGCTTTTGGTGAGTAAATCACCCTACTATCATGTGCTGCTACATATTAGGGTAATATTTCTCGTTTCCTTTTCAATTGCATCTATTGCAATTGCAACTTTAACTGTTGGAGAAAGGGAAAAATTAGCTTAGTTTATCCTTTTCTTTTATAGCTGAGGAAATGGAATGAGAGATGGGTGATTCTAGACCCAACGACTGGGAAGATGGAGTACAAGTGAGTGCATTTTGTTCATATTCTTATTTTTCTACTTTACTCGATTTCATTGGATGAGACTAATCACTAACTTTACCATTTATTTTCTTGCTTTAGGACTAGAAGAAATGAGCCAGTGGTTAAGGGAACTATTCTCTTTGATGCAAATAGCACAATTACAGTTTCACCTGTAAACTTCCAGTAAGATTGTTTATCTTTCTGTATGGCTGTTGTTGGACTCTGAAGATTAACTTCTCCTGTAAATGTTTTGTTTGAACAATTGTTGACCATGTTCTTTGTTTTCACATGCAAAAGTGGACTTCCAAAGTATGATGGCTGCTGCTTCTGTATCCATTTTGATCGAATGTATGTCTTGTAAGATCATATATAAATTGAGTTTGCATCTCTTTCAAGTGGTATGCTATCTTTATCTATTGCAATCAGAATGGGACACATGCATACTTAACAGCATTTTAGATATTGGTACCCCACAGAAGAAGGATTACTTCCTTTGTGCAGAAACTCCTGGCGCAGCTAGAGCTTGGGTAGCAACTTTACAGTAAGTTTTCTTTATACACTGAGCATGGATAATGGTTGGGTTGATGGTTTTTCCCTTTCGTTTGACTGTGCAATGGTTCATTGGTGCTATATAGAGTTAAAGTGTCTAAATGAAATGTCTTTTTTCACCCTTAGTCTTTATGCAAGTTTGATAAAGCTTACTGATGTAGAATAGAGAAGAGTTGAGAAGAGTAATAAGGGCAACTAGAGAAGGGGACGGAGAATTTGTGAGGATCAATGGAGAAAATAGAGAGGAGAAGGAAATCAAAGATTTGGAATTTAATGTTTTAATCAATTGATCATCATTAGGACAATCAGATTATAAGTAGGAATTAGATGCATCATCCTCAACTGTATCATTGGATTTTCTTTTTGGTATATTTTCCCAACATGCAAGGAAGAAATAGTTAATATACTTTTGTAGGTTGATTTCATTCTAGTTTGGGAGCCAACATAAGCTTTTAAGAGAAAGAAATTGAGACCCCATTTACATGCTTGATGTAATACATTGATGGTGGAAATACTTTTAAACCTAAGCACGTTGTTACAGTATCATGTCTGAGAAATTTTTTTGTTTCCTTGAGTTTATGTTGCACTATATTTGTAATATTGTTTAAATATCTTTTGATGTTATACTGTTTGACCTCCCATTAATCAGTGCAACACAACTGGTTCTAAAGGCCCACAAAGAGGCTGTGAATTCCTTAAGTGGGAGTGGTTCAGCGAAATTAGGAACTGTTGCTGCTGTAGTTGCTGCTGCAAATTCAACAGCCCTGGAATGCTCTAAAGAAATTGAAGCAGCCATGCAAATATCTCTGAGAAATGCCTTAGGAATGGTAAATAATAGGCCAACTGATGGTCCAATGGATGATCTTACAATCATGAAGGTATTTACTCATTTGCTAGTGTGATGATATGCTTAATTCTGGTTGCTAGCCAATCTTAACGGTCAGTACATCTTTGGGCCAATTGCTGCTGACATATGCAATGCCTTGAAGGGACATATGAAGTTTTGACTTAAAAGTATGAAACAACAAACTTCCAACATATACTGAATACTACAAGATGATAACATAAAGGGGACTGCATTTATGCAAAATATACTCAGAACTACATGATACTGTTATAGTGTCTATATTTCAGAAAATTAGACAGAAAGCACTCGGGAGAGGTTTTGGGATTATATATCCTAGAACCAGTCAACTCCATATCAACAGGCATTATAAAATTAGCATGCTAGATTTGGAATTCAAGTCTTTAAACTTGAACGGAATATCAATTTGGTGATGTAAACTGGTCTAGGTTCTCCTGAGTTCGATAATAAGGAAAAAAGGTGGACACATTTGTTCACAATCTGTTTAAGTGTTCTCAATCTTTTATCTGTAGGAGTTAGCCCTTTTTTCTTTTTTCATGCTTTATGGGGTGTGAACCTTCAGGTCATGGTTTTGCCCGTGGAAGGAGGGTATTGTTCTTGCACAGTGTTGTTCATTATCATTACCTTTTGGTACATCAGTGCAAGTTAGCTTTCCATTCACAAGTCCACCATATCATAAGTGAATGCTTTATTGTTTTCTACCTGACATGGCTTGCTACCATTCTCTTCTTATTCCCATAGAAAAGCTTTATTTTTTGATCATCTGTTCACACTGCTTTTGTTTTACAAGTAAGTATAAAATGCAGGAGACACTAAAGGTCAAGGATGAGGAGCTACGGAATTTGGCTCGTGACATTCGTGCTCGTGATTCAACTATAAAAGACATAGCAGAGAAACTGTCAGAGACTGCTGAAGCTGCTGAGGCAGCAGCTTCTGCTGCACATACCATGGATGAACAGAGAAGAATTGCTTGTGCTGAAATTGAGCGTATATCAAAAGCTTCAGAGAAGCAGCTGGAGTCATCTATGTTGAAGGTATCAATTATTGTCTTCCCAGCTTTGTGGTTGATTAGATCCTAGTTCAACATGCATATCATACAGTTTGTTTTTTTGGATGATCTCCTCCTTTCGCTTCTGCTGACAGATTGAAACGAAAATTGTGATTGAAGTGTTACAATACCCATATTTATGCTGGTGGTTGATATCACTAATTTAGTCTGTTTTCTTTACCTTTTGGTGGTTTTTACCTCTTTTGCAGCTATTTTATTTGAATTCTTTTTTAACTCTCATGCTTAACCCAAAAAAAAAAAGAAAAAGAAAAAAAAGTGTTGTAGCACTGTTGTTGTCGATGGATCATCCAGAATTAGGGATGGCACTCTTGACTGTAATAACAGACTAATTGGGGTTTTCATTTGTTGCATGCATATAGCTGAAAGAATCTGAAGAAAAGGTCGTGGCCCTTAGTAAAGAAAGAGATCAACTAATTAAACAGAGAGATGCTGCTCTTCAGGAGGCACATTTGTGGCGGACTGAGATTGCCAAGGCTAGAGAGCGTGTTGTGATATTAGAAGGAGCTGTCGTTAGAGCAGAGGAAAGGGTCAGGGTAGCAGAAGCTGATGCTGCAGCTAGAATCAAGGAGGCTAACGAGAAAGAAACAGCTGCTGTGAAGGAAAAACAAGAGCTTATAGCATTTGTGAATATGCTACAGGCACAACTTCAAAGGTTTGGCATAAAATCCTCTCAAGTGCATTTGAAATCCATTCTGCCCCAATCCCTTCTCCACTTTAATTTTGTGCAAGGCTTGCGTATAGCCGTGTATTCATAATCTGTGAGAGTGTAAGTTATTTTCTGTAAACTCTAGGTAACACATAATTGGGACAACCAAAGAGGATTGCCATATTGGTGCCCATGTATATTTTAATGGAAGAATACTGAGGGTCCATAATAAAGTTTTCCATTTTGAGATCAAGAATGTGATATTGCAGTAGTAAAAAAAAGATCTTTTTCCTTGTAGCAGACTAGAAATTTATTATTTCCAAGTCTTGTATATACACACTATTTTTTTTGGTCATTGAAAGAGGAAAATAGTTGGAATTGATAATTCATCTCTCATGGTGGGTTGAACTTTTGTGTGCCACTATTTCCTTTTTGTAGGCAGCAGATTAATACAAAGGAAGTTTTCAAGAAGGCCGAGGCCTCAGATACTGGTGGCAATACGCTTCCCTTGACTAAGCATGTAGACTCGTCTGAAGAGAATGTGGATAAAGCGTGTCTTAGTGTATCTAAAGCAGTTTCAGTTTCTGGGGAGAGTGTTGTGCACATGGCACTGGATCAAACTAATGTTCGGCCTGTCGGAGATGCTGAATGGAGTGACATTCAGGCAAATGAGTCAAGGATATCTGATGTAAGGGAAGTGGCCCCTGAGACTGAAGGAAGCAGCTTGGATATAACAGTTGTTAGCCCACCTGTAAATAATCATCATGAGCAAGGGACAACATTTCATCAACCGTGATATTTCCTTCTTACACAATTTGTAGTCAGCAACATTATTTAATGTAGGAAATGGAAAAGTTGTTTGAAGTCAATTTAGAAAGGATAGACGACTTGTCTAGTTGATGTACGTCTTCTCTTTTATTGACTGTATAATTGAAATGTCATTGATGTCGTATACCATTTTACCTTTGACAAGGGCTACAGTGAACTTTATCGACTCATATTACTACTTTCTGTAATAATGGCATTACTTCTTTCTGTACTACCATTTTCTTATAGGACTTTTAGGAACAGACGAACAGTTGATTACAAGTCTATTTTTTTTATTTCCTTGAAACATGAAAATAATGCGTTCATATATCAGTATTAGCACAACTACAAATGAAATAAGAGTAGAGGAATCAGCTAATATGCAACATAGTGTACTTCATTGTCAACATTGAGAAATACAAGACGAGAGGAATCAGCTTTTATGTAACATAGTGTACTTCATGGTCAACATTGAGAATAGACATGCTTAATACATGATAATGAAGATTACATAACTGTTAAATTTTCTTTCATATGTTTGCTGAAAATTGACATTGAAAGAATAAATGCTTTATAGATTCGGATTCTTGGTTGCATAATTGATAGGTAAGGCTAAGGATATTTGTGCTTTTGACTTTGTTGATTGTGTTCAATTTGACCAAACATGGTGGAGGTCATGTTTTCACTAGACTAGCCTGAACTAGGGGACTTTAGGAGCCGAGGGTCTAACTATCGATTGACATTTCTTATTTGTTAACTCCCCCGAGTTGTGTTTCCACCATAACACCGTGTCCTCTATAGTTCCATTAGGATTGAAGTTCGTAGCATCATTAAGTGTTATAGAGAACCCCATATTATTGTATGACCATTTATTGCCTTAAGTTCCTTAAGAGTCGGCTATATATTTTGTTATCCAAAAGTTATTCCTTTTCAGGGATTAGGTGTGAACCTATTATATTCAAAAGGATTCGTTGTTAATTAGGAGTGGTAATTAACATCTTATTTATTGTCTTTATTATAGTGATTCTCATGTCTCCTTCACTTTTAGGAGTGCAAACCTCATAACACTTGATTGTTTCTGATAATTTTTTTTATAGTTTCACTAAACTAGAGGAAATTCCTCATCATCCTTCCTGTAAAAGAAAGACATTGATTGCTCCAATGACCAATCCTTTTTTCTTTCTTGTTATCAAGCAATGCTGCCAATCCTTGGAAAGATGGTTGTTTATTGATAATTAACACTCTTAAGTAGGTGAGAGGAGGCTTTTTTATTTGTAGAGCTAACATATTAGAGAGCTAACCTACTAACTGACTTGTTAAAAATAGACTATTTGTTGTCTTTGTTGATATAAAGACTTGAGAGATTATTAAAGATATTTAGAAAATTTGATGTGTTCATTGAATTAGGTCTTCCACTACAAAGGAGAAGTAGGTCATCAATAAATGAAAGGTTAAAGATCATCAACTACTTTGCATTTGTTGTGAAACTTAAACTTTCCACCAAGGTTTACATTGTAGTTGATTAGCCTTATTAACACCTCAATACACAATGTAAACAAGTAAGGAGATATCAAGTCTCTATGTCTCAAGCCTGAGCTTCCTTAATCAAAAGAGTAGGTTCACCATTGATCTATATATTATCGAAGGTAGCCAAAATGCACTTTCCAATCCATTTGATGAACGTAGAGAGAAATCTAAATATCTCTAATAAGTGTCTGACAAATATCCATGACGTAACTCTTAAAGAAATGTTTGTAGTTTTTGAATTAATTTTTGAGTCAATAAATGTTTGTTTTGATATGTCTCCCTTGAATAAAAGCTCCTTAAGCAAGATTGATGATTGAGCATAATACCAACCTCTTTCTAGAAACAAGAAGCTTAGAGATTACCTTGTATGTTATGTTGCAAAGGAGATAGGCCTATAAGCTCTCAAACCTGATGGATTAAGAATCTCTAGGATGAGGCTAATATAAGACTTATTAGCTTCTTTAACATTTTGTCACTGCAAAGAATTCCAAGATTGCCTTGGTAACGTGAACTTTTGATTAGGTTTTATGACTCTTGGAAGAAATGGTAATTTAATCTATTAAGCTCTGGGATCTTATTAGGATGAAGGTTAAAGAGAAATTTTATAATATATAAAGAGCTAAAAGGTTTGAGGATGAGCTTATTGTTTACATCAGTAATTTGTTTGGAAAAGAAAAAGGTTAAAATATGTATAGAGGAACAATTATAACTGTTAGTTATAAAGGGATTTTGAAATAATCATGAGCTACTTATTTGACTCTTATTACTAACAGACCATATAACCATCCCTATTTAATAGAGATGTAATATTATTAGTGTTTCTTATTAAGAAGATTGAAAGCAGTTAGAGTTCCTCTCCCCCTCTTAAAGTTATTAACTTCTTGAATCTTGCTTTAAAAGTGAATTATGCACCATTAAAGCTCGAATTAGTTAGATAGTGTTTTCCTTTCTTGAGCTTATCTTAACAGTTCCTTAGAAATTGATAAAGCTCAGTTTATTTGTTGATAAGAATGCTTTAGCTTCCTAATTGTTTGATAAGTGTTGTTATAGTTCTTTTGGTTAAGCCTCTTACGTGCCTCCTTCACCATTTGTAGTTTTTCTCAAGCATTTGTACGATTCATAGCCCTAAAAATCAGCAGCTATACCTTTAGTAACTACCTTCTCATAACCCTATAATTTTGTTAGATAGTTATTAAAATCTAAATGGGGCTCTATTATGAAATTTCTCTATCAAGTTGTGATTTATATTAAAGAACGGTCTAAGGTCAGATTATTACTAAAATTGGCCTTACCATTAGGGAACTTAGATAATTATAAGTTATTAATATGGGCTCTATCTAGTATTTTTCTTGATTAACCATCTTTAACTTTGTCTGTTAATCCAAGTAAACAAGCTTTTGTCAAATCTCATATCAGTGACTTCAATTTGACTTGTACAAGGATTGAAGCCATCATTAATGATTCTCTTCGCTTTTCATGATAATATGGTGATGTTAAAATCTTCAATGATCATTAGGGATCATAAATAGTGGCATTAATAGCTTCCAAATCATTCCATATTAGGATTCTTTAGAAAGTCAAGTGAGCAACATACACAAAGGTAAAGTAAACTAACTCAGGGTTTAATAATAACTTAATAGTCAAGTGTAGTAGTTGATTAGAAACTATATAGAGAACAATTTTGATTTTATCAAGACTAAAAGTAGTTATTATTCTTCCATTAAAGTGTTAAGTGAGATTGGTGAAAATAGCCCAATTCCCCAAAATCTCAACTTTTTCTAATAACCTCTTTCAAATTGGTCTATATCAAACCTATTAGTATATGCTTTATTGACTAAAGATAATCATGTAATACCTATTGTTTTTAGGATTATCTTGCATTTTAAGCTAAGATAAAACCAAAAGGAAGTTCGAGCGGTTAAAGAGCTTATAACCTTAACTTTCCTATATGATCTCCTGCTTGTCAGCTATAAATTCCTCCTTAACTTTGATTGAGTCGCTAGGTCTTTATTTCTTACTATAGGTGTGCTTTCCTTCTTGTAATCTCTTAAAATAAGATGGCTATTTATCTTTGAAGTATTATTATTCATCATTTAACATTGAAAATACTTCAAGAGATTTTACATGTTTATATGAGAAAGTGATTACTTGTGAACTTGCTGAGTTACTCTCAAGTCTCTCTTTGCTCTAAGTATTATTGGTTCTAATTTCAAGAGTCACATGTAATATATCCTTGCATATATGAGTTGAGTTGTGCTTATCTGACGTAACTTCCTCAATAAGAGCTATAACCCCATTAATTCATAATAATCCCCTCTTACAAATAACATTGGTATATAATAGCTACAACATCTTTAGACTATGGATATCAATGGGTCGGGCCCGGGTCGAGCAACCCGTGGCCCGCGTGGGTCGGGATGTGCCGGCCCGTCTATATTTTTTAAATTAAAAAAATTACAAAACGGACAAAATGATACTGTTTTGTCTGGCCACAGGTCAGCCCGCGCAAGCCTACCATGGTCGGCCTATAGCCCTCCCATGACCAGCCAAAAACAGGCCGGGCCGGGTCGGAATTGCCATCCCTACTTTAGACATCCTTTTCTTCTAATTCAATCTCATTATAGGTATTTTATCAAGTAAATCTTGGGCATATATATCTCTACATATAGTCTTGCATAACTAATTCTCTTTAAGGTAGTAATAACTTCATCTAGTCATATTGGTTTACCTGTATAGCTTGCTAAGTGACTTAGTCTCATGGTTGACTAATATTCTAGAGGGATGTTACGTATATTGATCTAGATAGTGTTTCATTCTTATCTTCTCCATTTGGATACTCAAATTTCACTTTTAAAGGAAACGTTTGTTATTAATGTGCAAAATTTCAACCTCAAGTATTCTTCTTAAATTACCTTCAAGATCAAACTTAAACATTTAGTAGTTCTTTTAGTCAATAAGTACTTTTAGAAGTCCCATCTTTACCAATTGATGTCGAGTCCAACATTCATAAAGAGGTATATAAATCATTTGTATAAGAAAAAAACCAAATAAAGATGTTTCCCATTTGGAAGCTCCCTCTTTTAAGAATTCCAATAGAGGTAAGATTATGATACTACTATCTAATTAAATGCGAGATATAGCCAAGTGTATCTTGCAAAGAGGAGTCTCTAATTACTTGGTACCAAGTATGTCTTTTGAGAGACTTAAAGAAAGCCACAATAGAGTTAAAGAGGTGGATGGGAGATGATGAAGATTCTGGTTAGTATCAGTGACAATTGAGTAAGAGGAGGCGGGAAAGGGCTTATGTTATAGACTTCACTTTTGTGGATAATTGATTGTAAATTTGTTAAATATGTATACTTTAATTTTAAATCTTTTAATTTTGTTACATAGTGACACTAATTATTTTCCTATATAATTTAATGTTACAAAATCATAATATTATTTATAACATTAAATATGGAGTATAGTCAGTGAAATATAAAGTACAAGAATTTCATTAAGATTTGAATGATTAAAAGTTTTAATTTATCTTGCTAATAAATAATAATTATCTTATTTAAAAATAAGAATAAATAAAAATTTCACTTGAATTTTTTAAATTATTTTAGACCAACATAAAATTTACTAAATTCTAAATTAAAATAAATTAAGTAAAACGCATTTTAACTAAAATGTTTAATTTTTATTAATGAAGTCATTTTTAATTTTAATTTTTTAAATATCATTAAGAAGTATTTTTTTTCCTTTAAATCAATTAATGGTTTATTTTAAATTAAATATCCTATAACAAATAAAGGTATTTTTTAATTTAACAAAAAATTAAACAAATTAATTACCACCCCAGTAGAAATAAAAGGCCTTATCTTCTTCGAATAAGTAAAGGAAGTCATTATCTTTTTCACTGAGGTGAGCGATACCAAGTAAAGGAAAATAATAAAACTAGAATTATAAGGCATATATGAAGTGTTACAAACAATGCCTTTATCATGTTATATTAAATTATTAGACCAATTAATTGTAAATCGTGCTAATAAGGAAGAAGAAGAGTCTGAAAGGAATCAAGAGAGAAGAATGAGGTAATGGAGAGAAAATGAAAGAGAAGCGAACAATTATGTTATGGTTTGTTGATAGCTTGTCACTCAACTATTATAAGTGTTGGCTCCAGATTTCGGTTCCTATTTGGTGTCGTTAAGGTGCCAAAATTGGGGTATTATAAAATAAAATAATTATATATATAATTAATATTAAAATAAAAAGAATTTAATTTTTTGGTGGGAGTAAGAACAAATACACAATTAATAAAAAATAGCATAAATAAAATGGGCATAAAATAAATTGGAGTGGGAGTCGGATAAAAAATAACAATTGACTAAAGGAAATAAAAGAAACAGAAGAAATGGAAAAAGTCACAGGCGTGATTTTTCCAATCTCACGCCCCTGAGAAGGGTGAGGAGTCGTGATCGTGCTTATGCACGATCGCAACTTTTAGTGAATAGTGCATAAAATAGCACGATCCCGACTTTTAATGAACAGTAACAGAATTTCGTGGTTCGTCGCGACCGTGCTTAAACTTTCTTGTCTGCACACTCCTCCTTCAATTCACCATAACTTTCAATCCCGAAGTTCAAAAATTATAAACTTTATGTCATTGGAAAGTTAAGAGAAAGATCTACAATTTTCATAAAGACAATTTTATTTAATTATGTAACACCCCACTCCCACCGAACCCGGACCCGATATCGATGGTGATACCCGAATTCGTGCCCCGCGAGGGTGGCGTGTCACATCACTTAACACATCACTTAACAAAAGTCGGTATAAA
>JANZXP010000009.1:601530-615622 GCA_027576715.1 Erythroxylum flavicans
GTCATGAATGCATGTACAATAAATTTTTATGCGCAAAACTCACTATTCACAAATGCATGAGCATGAGATGTGTTGATCTACCACTCTTAGACCCGTTTCTCTGGTCCGACCTGTTCTCTGGAAACGGGATGTTACAAATTATACCTAGATCAATACAGTTTATTTATTGAATTTTCAAAACACACTTTTCATTCTTTTATTCTCTTATTTTCTCTCTATTGTCAATACTTCTATAAAATTTTTAAAAGACCCGAAAACTAACAATACAAACCATACATACAAAAATCCTAACTTAACCAATTTATGTTAGAAAAATCTATTAAAAGGTCCTCATCAACTATCAATTTTGTTCCCAACCGAAAAATATAGCAAATTTAACAGAATAAGCAATTGGACATAAACAGAAGAAATTCTTCAACTCTTACTGTCATTCATTTTTCAATTAAAATAGAGTTTCATTTCACAGCTTTTGCAAGGTTCATACATAACTTCAATTACAAAAAAAATTCGCATCAGTAGCATAATACAAAAATACAATCATGAATGCTCGTGCTTGCTATGCTTATAAAGCTACCCAAAAAAATGATCCAAACTATCTTAATTACAAATGAAATATTTCTTAGAGATTGCCGAAGTTTTGTTCATTATTGATCTGCTGATTCTTGCACTTAAGAAGTGGAAAATGATAGGAGCTGGGAAGCTCAGTTGCTAATATGTTTATGGCCAGCGATGACAAACCACACACAAAATCAAGTGTGTGTGTGTATATATATGTATATATATTCATTAAATTTTAAACTTAGCAGATCACACTAATCATATCGTATATTCATTTAATCATCAAAATATAAGACTCAATTATGCTCCATGCTCAATAAATCAAAATGCAATGCACAAATAATATGGCTCGAGAGAATCTCATGGAACAGAATGGTGAAACCGAAATTTACATCATGAACAGAATGAGTCCATTTTTCGGAGCTCATATGCCATAAGTGAGCAGTCGGTAGAAGGCTTTTGGTCAACGTGCACGTGACGAACATAATAGTATCTCTCTTATCCACATAAGTAGATTTTTTGTTGCATACATATTTCATAACATATTCCTATTTTTTATGTTTCTTGAATTTTTCTTTTTCTCTTTAATACAAAAGCAGTAAATTTCTTACAAAGCAAACATGATATAAAATTTACAGAACATTTTTCCCACATTTACAATGAGTAAAAGCAAGCATTTAAGTATGCATACAAACAAATAATTTAAGCTCATTATCACAAAAACTATAAACGTATTACCCACCTATTTACTTGAAATTTCAAGATCAAGTTTGTCTTTTCTCTTATTCTTGCCTTTTGTACATGATTTTGACTTTTCTTGGCTCCCAAAAACTCAGTTGAATCTTCTTCTTCTACTTCTTGTCTCCTTTTCCTTTCTTTCCTTCTTTTCTTTTCTGATTCGTTTTTCTGCTTCTCTTTTTCTACTCCTTTGTATGTTTTTCCTTCTCTCTTTTTCTTTCTTATTTTATACGACTCTCTCTCTCTTTTTCCTAACCTCTCAAACATGTCTCTCCCTTACACGACTCTCTTCTCTAGTTTCTTCTAGGTTCTTCTTTTCTTTCTTCCTTAACCTCACGAACACGTCTCTTTCTTTCTTATTCTTATTTAATTTTTTCAGCACTTCACTCACGCACCCTTCATTTGTTCTTCTCTTATTATTCTAAGACAAACTCTAATCTTCCAAACTTACCCTTCCATATTTAATCTAATACCTTTTAACTCCTTAACTTAATTCTAACATTTCCATTTAATCCATGCAACCATATAAAATAAAAAATATTCATAAATAGACTGCATAAATTTCTCATTCAAAAATTCTGATTTTTTTATTCATGACTAAACTCCAACAAATTCTCATTTAATAATTCCAACTTTCAAGAAAAGTTTGGAGTTCAACAATAAGGGAAACATAGATAATAAACTCTCAAACAGATTTTTGTCACATATAAGTTTGTGATGGGAATCAAGAGTTTAATTAAACTGCATAAGTTTCAAAGTATGGAGCCATGAAAAGGGGTTCAGATAAACTGCGAAGGTTTTAAGTGAAGCACCAAAAGTTGTTAGAGATCTATTGAAGAATATTGGAGAACCATTAACAAAATTTAGAGCAAAGAAAGACAAAAAAGCTCTTAATGATCTAATGATGGACCTTTATGCAAGAAGCGAAGCATTACTACTTCAAAAGACATAATTTTATAAAGCCTATAATGTCAATTTAAGAAACATAATAAAATCAACACTGGAGTAGTCTTATAATCGATACTTGACTTGTCCATAAAAAACACGTGTAAAGTTCTAGAATAAAATCAATGTCCTTGTGCTTTCTAGACAGACATCAAACTCTTGTTCGTTGTTTAAGGTTTTGAAATTGCTTATTTTTATTTCCTTTTTGGGCTTTAGTTCTTAGGGTTTTGTGTTCCTAAGGTTTTATGTCTATAAATGGTTATGTTATAGATGTAATGAAACATAACATCGTATTATTAATTAATTAAAAGCTATTTTAAAGAGATAGTTCTTCATTATTGACTAAAGACATCCTTATTTTAGGTTCTTTAATAACTTGCGATCTTGTCTAGTTTGTTAGTGGCGATCAAACCCTAGAAACTTATAACTCCTTTTTTCTTTTTGTGAATTTGGTTATACATATAATTCTTTTGTGTTTTGAGCTTGATATTCTTAAATTAAACTTGTCTTGATGAAATGATCTTTGGTCCTTATTCGTATTGGTGTCGGATTGTATTACTCCTATTGATGAGGCTGATATAAGTTTGTTACAATATTTTTTAGAATAAATGATGCACATCTCAATTTTCTTAACTATTTCTCTTATGATGAATTTTTATATTAATAATTGTTATTCCTATATTTTTCCTTTTATTACATTTCTCATAAAATTACCCTCCTTTTAAAGAACCTTATAAAAAAGGTTAGATTCAAGAAATCTTTTTTGTTATTTAAAAAGGAATTCCTAGGTTGCCTTTTTTTTTTCACCCTAAGCTATCTATCCATTGAACCAATAGTTGAGTTGTAAGTTTACAGTTGCGTTTAACTATCCGCTTACCTAATATTGTTATTCAATCTTAGTCTATCATTTTGAGTATTATTGGAAAATTAATTGATATTATTGTCTAATTTGACACATAATTCTTAAGCTAAGATACATGAAACGTATGATCAATTAAAGATTATATCAGAGTTTATAAGCAACTCTTCCTACTTTCCTTAAAGTTTTGGCTGGTCTAAAATAAAGAGGTCTTATTATTCCTTTTTTATAATGAATGTTGTATATAAGAATACAACTTAACAAACATATGCTCTCCTTATTAAATTCTTTGTCTGACCTTTTTTTACTTGCTTATTGCTTCATCCTGTATTGGGCTGTTTTGAAATGAAAATTTGACTTTAGCAATCCTACTTCTTATTCTTTTATAGCTTAATATATTATTAAAATTCAAAAGTCTTAATAATGAAGCAAGGGATGTATATTGGTAGGAGATATCCATAGAGGATCTCAAATGTTATTGAGATGATAGCCATGTGGTTAGTAGTATTGTACTACCACTCTGTCAAAGGTATCTAATCTGTCACATAAATTTGATGAGTCACTATAAAAATCATCGCTAAATAGGTTTCCAATATTTTATTTATGACTTTTATCTATCCGTTCACATAAGGTCAGTAAGCAGTGGAGAATTTTAAACTAAGCTTTGCAATTTAAAGTTCCCTTTCCAAATTTAGTTAAGAATAATGTGTCTTAGTCACTTACTATGATCGATGAACATATATATAGGCTACTTCTAGCCTTAAGTATTAATGTTTAATTACTAAAACATCAAATTGTTTGCTAAACTGGTCTAGTACAAAAAAGTTGACTAAATTTCCATGAGATAATGGTAGGCATTTGAAAAAGTTTAAGCTTATTTGTGACTAACAATCTTCTAATAAATGCAATGATTATAGTAGTTTTGGGTAGGCAACTATATCATGTTTATTTCATTGAAATGTTACATATTGTTTAATATAATTTTTAAAGTCCTCAGCAAAACCCTTCCAATAGAAAATATTTTGAACCCTTCTCATCGTTGCTCCCATTCCTAAGTGTTTGTCTTAAGCCTAGTTACTCCTTAGCAATGCAGTAAAACCAATTTTTAGCCTAACATTTTATAAGAGTAACTCATCCATCCATTCATAAGCCCCTGAGTGTATTTCTCCTTATGTAAGTCTCTCAACATGGTAGTCTAAACTCTACTTGATCTCATCAAGTAAATTAGTGCTTATTTAAGATATTATTAATAAGTAGAATTCATTGTTTTGGTGGTTACTTAAGGCTCTTATGAACTGTTTACACCTTGAATGATCTTCTATTCAAATATTGCTAATCCCAAATGCTCGGCCGCCAACACCTTACTGAAAATGATGAAATCATGTTTGTTTTTTTAGAGGACAACTCTTATTCCTATCTCACTTGCATCTACTTCTATAACAAATAATTGTGAGAAGTTTGATATAGCTAATATAAGTGCAGTTATGATCGCTACTTTAATGATTGAAAGCTATACTTCCTTTCATCGATTCTACTAAGTTATATTATGTTTCTTAAACATTCCAATTAATGGTTTATCCATCTGATTGTAAGTTTCTAAAAAGGTAAAGTTTATTAAAAACACATACTAATTTCTATACGATTTTCACCCCCTTTTTCTTTTATCTAAAGTAAAAATTCCAAATAATCAATTTTCTTGATGCAAGAATGCATTTTCCACCCTTGGTTCTTTTGCTATGTGTCGTTATTGGAGGGATGGGTTGTAGATTAAGATATCTAGGATGAAAATCCATAAAAATTGCTTCAAGATCATTTATGAGACTCTGAAAGTTAGATGGGACTTGAAGTGTCCATCGTGATCTTTATCCTCTATATTTATTTGGATTGTGATTCTGCAGGCCACCCCCTGTGCATGTTCTTGGGAAAAATATAGAAGGAAGGGTAATAATGGAACCTTCAGATAAGTAGATGATCCTCACAAGGTCCCAGGGGTAGAAGGGAAAGAAGAAGACGAGCAACAGAAGCAAGAAAAAGCAAGAAGAAGTGAGCAGTAGTAGGAGAGAGGTTGTATTTGATTCAGATTGAAAACTAAAAGAAAAACATCATCATAAGAACTGAATCATCAGGCGCTTGCTTTCATTATCCACATGTTAATACAGCATCCTCTCCATCTATCTACTCCATCACTCCGCTTCCTGTTTTCAATTCTGCCGCTCCGAGTCTCCCCTTTTGCTTCCGAACCCTAACCCCTAAGCAAACTAACACTTTGTCCCTATCTCCTATTTATAGTGCCTTCTTTTTTTTTTTCTTAGATACTACTTGAGTTGAGTGAAGCGACGTCGTTTCAATTCATGAAAAAAATCAAGAAGTAGTATCCCAGACCCTGCTGGTTATTTAGGTATATCAAGAAACACTTATTCTTCTTCACCGCCGTTACGTCTGCTTCCGCAATGGGTAAGAAGAAATTCTTTGATAAGAAGAAAGCTGCTACTTTCCATCTTCTGGCCCGCGACTCCTCAGACCCTAATTACAGTAACACTCCTGGTAGTGACCGAGTATTCGTCCGGGTTGACGACAATCCTCTACTTGTAGATACCTTTGTCGACAATCATATTCACCACGACGACCCAAACTCCATTTTTGCTGATGCACCCCATGATCATAACGCTCTTAATAAGTTTTCATCATCATCATCTTCCTTGCCCGAGCATGTTAGGAGGGAGATTTTGGAGTTGGGGTTTCCAGATGATGGCTATAATTATCTCATCCACTTGAGAGAGATTAAGAACACCGGAGCTGGTTCTGCTTTTTACCATAATCCCAAGCCCAGGCTTGATGAGCTTCCAAGTGACGTCAAGGTAACGAATAACAAACAGATCTTTCTGCCTTTTTCTTTTTATTCAATACAACTCTGCACTGAAGTTTGTTTTTTCTTAGGCATATGATGCTTCAAGGGTCCGAGTGCCCGAACTACAAGCTACCGGTTCAAATCATGATTCAATTCTTAGTGTAGCATCGAAGACTGTTGATTTTAAAGCCAAGAAATCTTTTGATCCTGATGTACTTCAGTTGCTTGATGATAGTGATTTGTCGCGTTTTGGTTCTGATGTTGAGGACTTGGAAGAGGATTTTGTTGTTCGTGCCAATCTTCCTGAGGAAGGGGAGGATGTCGAAATTAAAGAACCATATCATTTGACTGACAAATACAATTTTATTCATGAATTTTCTGATACATGTGTGGGGTATGATGCCATTGGAAAAATGGGCAATGCTGCAGCGGAAGAAAGAGATGAATTTAGTGCAAAGCCACGGCCCAGTCGACTTCTTGATGAACAGTTTGATTTGGTGAGTGTATTATCCTTTACAAAGTCCTCTCTGTTCAGTTTTTTTTTTTTCCCTGGTGTGACAGTTAGGTTATGAGTGACCTTACCACTATGCTAGATATGTGTGTGGAAACTGTTAGATGCATCAAAATACTTGTTTCCTTTTGTTCCATTTCATCATTTGGACGAACAACTTACAGACTAGAGCAAAGAGCTAATTAATCATACTTTTTGAAAATCTAATTAATCATACTTATGAAAACAGAGGCAAGGAATCTAGAATAAGATCATGCTATTTTCTTTGAAATGCCATGCCTCTGTGCTCTGAATCTTTGTTTTATGCACTCTAACATCTACATACATGTAGTATGTGATTGCAAATATATAGAATCTTTTTCAGCATTTGCCAACCACGTCATCCACTCTTTCTCAAGCATATTGGGTTGATCTTGTTTAGATTGCCACTTTGGAAAGGTCTCTTCTTTTGTTGCTCACATTAATATCCTTTACAAGCATCTATTTTCATGACAAGAAAAGGTTGTCTACTACAGCTTGAACATCAAGAATATGGCACCGATGAAGAAGATTATAGTTATGTAGCTGAGGAAGACGAATATCTTGCAGAAAGACTTAAAAATTCCCTTCATGGTAGTTCCATAGACAACATCGAAGTTGGTGACAAATACGAAGGTCCTGCGGATGTGTTGCATGGAGATCAGAAGCCAAAAAGTAAAGAGTTAATAGACTCAGCGGCAGATATCATTCGTCGCTGTGCAGAATATGCAGAGAAATATGGAAATGGGGAAGAAGAATTTGTTGTGATACAAGAAAGTAGTGACGAGTCCGAAAAGTGGGATTGTGAGACTATAGTTTCAACATATTCAACTCTTGATAACCACCCTGCTAAAATTGAAGCTCCACAAAATGGCAGAAAGAAGTGGGGTGAAACTGCTTATGTAGCCTCAAATTCTTCCAGTCATGTGATAGCCCTTCGAGGAAAAGAGAAGCTGCCTGTAGACTTTTTGCCTCGTTCTAGAAAACCTGCAACCGAAAAGGTGAAGGGTGTGCCTTTGCCAGGCTTGAAAACTGAGCCACAGAAAGGGAAGCAGCATCGGCAAGAGTCGAAGGAGGAGAAGAAAGAAAGGAAGGTATATACGTTTTCAATTGGTGTCAGCTTTAATTATGGCTTTCTGAGACTGATATACTCAGTGTTTGGTAGCAATTTACTGATGGTAACCTTGCATTCCAAAAGCCGGCCTTAGTTCTTCTTTTGTTCCTTCTTTTAGCTTCATATATCATTTGAACTTTGTTAGTAACATTAATATTGTGCATTTAGGCTGCTATAAAGGAGGAAAAGCGTGAGGCTCGGCGAATCAAGAAAGAGATGAAGGGACTCTACCGAGGTGAGACACAGCGTGCTCAGAGAGTTGCTGCTATAGCTGGTCCATGTTCTATTCACATTATGTAAGTTGATCATTCTCATTGAATGGGCTTATTTGGTAGTTTGAGTTTTATGTTACTTTAATCTGATGATTCTAGTAATAACTGTTGGGTTCTTGTGAACAACATTAGATTCCGTTTGCTAAAAACATTAGAGAGAAGCCATTTTTGGCATAAAAATGATTAAAATTTTGAGTAAATGCAAAGTTGTAGCAAGATAAAGAGGCATTATTAACATTATCCTTGAGAACATCTATTGGGGTACATCTTTCTTTTTATTAATTTCAATCTCCTATTAGTCAGACTCTGATCATAATTATACTAGATTTATGTAACAGCCAGAGAAGCCCAAAAACAAATGGCATTTGAGTTATGAATGAGGAAACTGAAAGTGCAAACTCCGATCTTAGTTTAAGAATGGGATGGGCAAGATCTTGCATTAGATTGTAAATTGCTATTTTACTTCTTTTGCATTTATGGTGCTGCAATGGACATACTACTAGAAGACTGCATTTCTTTCACTTAAATGGGGAACTCATCCTAAGAACTGTCCTGGTGGGTTCAGAGGAATACAGTTCGCCTCTAATTGTACTATATAATAACCAATGGAAGGGTGTATATGTTTTTCCTCTGTGTTTTCTGAGGCCATTCTAGTCTTGAATTTGTGTCTATAAATACCATATGGCTTCTTCAATTTATGAATTTGAAAAGTGCGTGATTTGTTTTATGACTAAAAAAGGATTCTCTTGTGAACTAGGTAATCTGTTCATATTGTTGGTCAAGACAGAATAGACTGGATGGAGAATCCTAATTGTTCCAAAAACGAAAGACTGCCAATTTTGACATACAAAAGCACATGACTTGGTTGATCATTCATATCCTTGAAGATAGCAGTGATGTCTGCCTACTTTTCTACTGTAGGATCAAATGCTTGCTGAAGACACTGTTGCTTTTGTTTGAACATAGACAATATTGATTTGGTGGTTCTGTTGCTTGCTATTAGAGAGAGATCTATATCATGTTGGTCTTATTGATACCTTCCTTTGTTAAAATGCCATGATAAAAGCGCATTTTGTAACTGTGATCGGCAATTATCAGAAAGCAGCAGCGGAGAGGCTCTGTGCAGGTTAACATGGCTGATTGTGAAAGAATCTAGATCCATACCTATTGGTTAAGAGGAAGAGTATTGACATTATTAACCAACAAATAGATTTTAAATGCAATATATCAAATACTTACATGAAAGCTGCAAATAATATCATTTAAGTACTGGAAATTTCATTTGATAGGATCATTATTTAACATTCTCAACTGTTGGTAGGAAATATTTTGTTTTTATTTAGACCTGTTGCAAGGCGTATTCAACATGGGCTTGGAGTTTGGCACGATGCCAAAATTTTATCCGCGGTTACTTGAAGGACTCTATTATGTCTTTATATTATAATAAAAATAAAAATAAATTAATATCTAATTATAGAGATTTAATTAGCTCTAAATTAAGAATTAATAATATGTTGTAGCTGTACAATTCCAATAATTTTAGAGAAAATCTCTCAACAATCATAAGTGTGTAGTCATACATGTTCCAACTTATCAAGACATCTTGAAAACATTTGATTTGAGACTAGTTTGGTAAAAATATCAATCAATTGATCATTATAACAAATCCTAAGCAACTTTGTAATTTTGTTATCTAGCTTCTCCTTAATGAAGAATTTATCGACTTTAACATGCTTTCTCGATGATCTTGGACATGAATGATTGCATAGGTGGGCAACCCAACTCTTATAAAGCACCCTTAGCTATAAAGCTTCGTAGAGTTCAAGTGTCATACTTATAAATTCAGCTTTTTAATGTGATAAGATCAGGCTTTAGGATACATATTCGTACTGGACGGTACTGGCTGAGCGGTACCGTATCGATTGAAAAACAGAATGGTATTAATATTTTTAGTACCGACTGCAGGTATCGACTGGTACTGGATTTTTTCACTTGGTACTAGCTGGTACTCAAAATACCGGCATATATTGGCCGGTACTGTAAATTTACAAAACTTCGAGAACCATTTGCAAAGAAAAAACAAAACCTTAACAAAACTACCACCCGACCCCGACGCCTCTGCCTCTCCTTTTTCAATTTGTCGTCTCTCTCTCAAAGACTCAAACTCACCTCAGCCTCTCTCTATCTCACCCACGTTCTCGACGTCCTCTCCACTCCCCGGCGATGCTCGATGCTCCAGCTCAACTATATGACTCTCTGGCGGTGCTCTACCTACATGACTCTCTGGCGATGCTCCTCCACCACAGGACGTCGCCACCGAGCTTTTAGCCATCCTCCACGACGACCACCAACCACCATCGTCTACTCTCTAATATTCAACGACCACCAACAATGCAGCTGTCGGATCTAGGAATAATAACCAGATCTCAACCCGACCCGACCCGACCCGATTTGGAAATACCTATCACCGATTGTGAATTTCTATTTAGGTGTGTGTGTTTTTTTTCCAATTTCTATTAGAAATTTTCTAATTAATTGTTTGTGTTGTGATTGTGAATGGAAAGTTGGAATGAAATTGTAAAGCAATTGTGACTTTGTGTGTCGTTGGTTGGAGGTGGATAATGAATATTATGGATTGGAATTAGAGTTGAATTGAATGAAAGGAGTATGGTTTTGCCGTATGTGGTAATGGTTCGGTTAGTTTTGGTTCATTTGTGGTTTGATAATTGATGACGATTTATGTTAAAATTTTTGGTCATTTACAACATGCATTAAAACTTTGGAAAGGATTTCAAATTTCAATTCAAAATTCAAGTTTCAACTTAACTTTATGATGCATGATTTAAAAGTTAGAAAGGATTTAATGTTTCAACTTAACTTAAAATGAATAAACTGAGAATATAAATTGGAAAGAATTCAAATAAATAATTAATTGACATAATCTTAAAATTATTGAAATGGTATTTGAATTTTGGGTAAATAATTAATTGAGTATAATTATAATATAATTTATCGTTGTCTTCCATTTATAAAATGCTGGATCTTTCAACCCATTGGGTTAACTGTTGTCCAAACCTGCAATCACCATAGAAAGAATTTGTTGAAAAAATAGTAAAAGCTGTGAATTATATTGAACGTGGGAGGTTCTTTACATATCAGCCAGTGAATTATAGTGAATGTGGGAGATTCTTTACATATCACCAAGTAAATTATATTGAATGTGGGAGGTTCTTTACGTATCATCAACTGGATGCCTTGTAGGTATTATAAGTCTTACGTGGAGTCACTAAAACAAGATAATGCATCTATTAAGACATATACTCTTTAAACCTTAACTCTCATACTCATAGGCCTTACTACTCTCCAATAGTAAAGTCTATATATTTCTTAATTTTACTCTAGTTTCATGCATCTTTATCTCTTTAGGCTTAATATAAAGATTTAAAGACATTATTTATGCTGCATTGCTTCATGAAGGACTTAGTGTTAACACTGCTAATTTTGTTGATGAAACTACTAAAGGATTAATTTCTTGCAAAACTAACATTTTCATTTTTTTGTTATAGATAAATGGAAGGAAGCTCAACTACTCCTGATCAAACTATCTTAGGAAGATATAATGATCCAGATTGGGCTCATGCTACATTAGTCTCAAGTATGAAGAATCATACAATTTGCTTGTTTTATAACAAGAATATGAAAGGTGGAGGAATCACCCGATTGAAGAAGCATTTAGCTGGGGTTAAAGGAGATGTAGGACCCTGTAAAAAAATAAGCCATGATTTGAAGTGACAAATGAAAACATTGCTTGAAGAATATCAACATGAGAAAGATAGAAGGGAAAGTTTGGATTTTGAAATTGGTTATGGAAGTTCATTTTTTGGTTTCTATGGTGATTGTGGAAATGTTGAAGGTAGTAATGGTAGTGGTGGTAGTGATACTGGAAGTGTTCCATCTTAGGTCCAAGAAGAAGTACCTGAACTTGATGTGAGGAAGAGAAGAAGGCAGGTGACTAGTTTCTTTGCACTATGAACAACTGCTGGAGCCCAACCTTCAATTCGTAGTGCAATGCAATCAAAAGATGCGGCTCATAATGTCGATATGATAGTAACTAGATGGTGGTATGATACAAGTTCATCATTCAATGCTTCTCAATCTTATTATTATCAACCTATGATGGATTCAATAACCTCTTATGGTTCGGGATACAAAAATCCTTTGATTAATGACTTAAGAGGTAAACTTTTGAGTTATTTTTTTCTGAAATTAAAAGTTATTTAGCAGCAAGAATAGTAAATTGGGGTATTTATAGATGTTCAATCATTTGTGATGGTTGGAAAAATAGGAGACAAGAGCCTATTATTAATTTTTTGGTTTATTGTACAAATGACTCTATGTTTTTGAAATCTATTGATGCATCTGGCCTTATTAGAAATACTGAGACTTTGTTTGCGATATTTGATGAAGTTGTGAATGAAGTAGGGTCGGAAAACATTGTTTAGTTTATTACTGACAATGATTCCACTTATAAAATGGTAAGAAAAAGGTTGCAGAATACATATAATTCATTTTTTGGACTCCTTTTATTGCACATTGCATTGATCTAATGCTAGAAAATATAGGGGATCATAGGTATTTTCCTGTTATTGATGAGACTATGTAGAAAGCGAAAAAGGTGACAAAGTTCATTTATAATCGTGCATGGGTAATGAATTTGATGAGAAAGGAATTTACCAATGATAAGAATTTGTGACATCCTGCTGTGACAAGATTTGCCACAAATTTCTTATCACTTCATTTTTTTGTTTCGATGAAGAAAGAGTTACAACAAATGTTTACAAGTGATAAATGGATTACATCTCAGCAAGCTAAGTCTAATACTAGAGTGGAGGTTTGTAATATTATACTGGAAGATAGAGAATTTTAGTCTCAATGTCAATTTGTTATCCACGTTTGTGAGTCTTTAGTGAGGGTGCTTCGCTTGATTGATAGTGAAGAAAAGCCAACAATGGGTTATATTTTTGATGCCATAGAGAGAGCGACGGAAGCAATCAAAATCAATCTAAAACATAGGCCTTCTTTATACACAACATATCTTTCAATCATTAATGAGAGAAGGGAAGGACAACTTTCTTCTCCATTGTTTGCAGCTGAGGCATTTTTTAATCCTAGTGTGTATTTTAGACTGGATCTTACAAAGCAAGCTGAAGTTAATAGAGAAATACTTTTAACTATTATAACAATTGTTAGCATTGACGTGATACAAGATCTTTTAAGCTCACAAATGGAGCTTTACAAGTTGTCTTATGGGGATTTTAGAATGTCGATTGCTATTCGACAAAGGGGAAAACTTTCTCCAGGTATTAGTTATTTCCTTTTTCTTATTTGTTGAAAATTAATTATCACTTTATTTTGTTTATAACGTTAATTTTGTTATCTTATAACTTACAATTTCTTGGTGGGATAAATTCAAAAATGGTGTTCCATAATTGAAAAGGTTTGCAATTCAGATTTTAAGTCAATATATGAGTGCAACAGGCTGTAAACTAAATTGGAGCACATTTGAATTTATCTACTCCAAAAAAAGGAATAGATTGGAGCATAAGAGGTTGAATGGCTTGGTTTTTATTCGATAAAATTTAAAGCTTCGGGAAAGGTATGTTAGTATCATTATTTATTTTGGATATAATTTCTTATAATTTTCTAATAATTAAATTATATCCCAATTTTTGTGATTGATGGAAACAGAAATTGTTTTATGAATGTTTTGTGATTGTTGGAAATGAGAATTGTTGGGAATTGTTGGGAATTGCTGGTAATTGTTAGAAATGGAAATTGTTATATGAATGTTTTGTGATTGTTGAAATTGGGAATTGTTAGAAATGGAAATTATTATATGAATATTTTGTGATTATTGGTTTTGTGATTATTGGGAATTGTTGGAAATGAAAATTGTTATATGAATATTTTGTGATTGTTGGAAATGAGAATTGCTGGAAATGAAAATTGTTATATGAATGTTTTGTGATTGTTGAAAATGAGAATTGTTGGGAATTGTTAGAAATGGAAATTATTTTATGAATGTTTTGTGATTGTTGGAAATGGAAATTGTTTTATAAATGTTTTGTGATTGTTGCAAATGGAAATTGTCAGGAAAGATATGTTATTATCATTATTATTTTCGATATAATTTCTTATAATTTTCTAATAATTAAATTTTATTATTTAC
>JANZXP010000009.1:648264-672889 GCA_027576715.1 Erythroxylum flavicans
GGTTTTTAAATTTATGCTTTAATTCCCCCCCCCCCCCCCCCCTCCCCTCTTATTGAAACAATACTTCCCTAAACCCAAGCATATCCATTCAAATGCTCAACTTGTCTTATGGTAGTTAGAACAAAGATGATAAATAATTAAGGTCAAGGCTTATATTTGGGGTTTAAAGAAAGAAAATGTTTCATGTTAAGCTCAAAGGGGTTCACTGATGGTAACATCATGGTGGCTTTTTAAGCAAAAGGGTAAATCCTAATTGCCTTCATCATTTCAACATTTTCATAAGATTATATGATCTTAACTAGTATTTACAAGCAAGTTCTAGAGTTCCTTAATTATGAAAGAACACTTTTTACAAAGAATACTTAAATTTGGTGTTTAATATTTCAAAAAGGGTCAAATTCTTACCAAATAAAAAATGTCATTCATCTACCACAACAAGCTAATGCCCTTTTAACCGAAATCCAAGTCAACTAGTTTAAGCATGCAAGTATACTTATTCACTCATATTATGCATTTCTAATCCCGATCCAGATTATTTCATAACCATGCATCTTGAACCACTAATGGGAAAGCAAACACACAACACACAAATAATAAATAAATATTTTTTAACTAAAACTTCCCCACACTTAAACATCACACTATTCCTAATGTGATACAAAAATGTAAAAGAGAGGTCCAAGATAAAAGACAAAAATTAACACAAACAAGGATAAGCATTAAAAAATAAAAGAAATTAAACTAAAAGCATTAAAAACTAAAAGAAATTAAACTAAAATGTAGTAAAAATAATGAAAAGAAAGGGATAGAAATATCATACGAAAGTGTGAGTGGTGACTGCGGTGATGCGTTGTGAAGCATAGCAGTAAGTATGGCATCCTTCATTGAGGAGTGTTGAAGAACTATAAGGAAAACAAATAGAAGAGATTAAAAAGTAGGCCTGTGTACATAAAGTAAATAGATTAATTCGAGTTTCACTAAAAAGAAATAAAAAACAATTAATAGAAAATAAAAACAAAAATTATATGGGTTGCCTCCCGTTTAGCACTTCTTTAATGTCTTTTAGTTTGACACCTCAACCGTTATGCTCAGGGTAGGTCACTCAAAGTGATTGAGTCCATTGCTTTCTTCTCTTCATTGGGACCTTTCCTTAAGAATTCGCCAACCTCTCTCTTAGTTGTATCTACCAACAATTGGCATTATTCATTACTCTCTTTAACTAAGTCCAGCTTCTTTTCTTCTTCCTGCAAGTCGAAATCAAAGTCTGTAGCATTAACTTGATCGATAAAAGAACAGTCTTTAGAAACAGTAGTAGTAAGAATAGGTTAAACATTAAAGATTGACCAAAATAATCATGCTCAGTTTTTCATTCTTCACATTAATCAAGGTATTAATAGTGGCCATAAAAGGCCTCCCTATAAGTATGATGTGCTACTTCTCTTGTTGTTTAACCTCCCCCATTTCTAAGACCACAAAGTCTATAGGAACAATTAATCTATCAACCTTCACCAACACATCTTCCATTATTCCTTTCAAATAACAGATTGACCTATCAACTAATTGTAGGCACATATTAATTGGTCTTAGCTATCTTAGATCTAGCTTCTCATAAGTAGAGAAGATCAAGCATACCCTTAACCTCATCACCATTACCTATTGATACTTGCAGGATAAAACATCCTGGATCTTTTAGTTTGGGGGGTAAATGCGGCTGCAAACTTGTATTTACTACTTACAAAACTAGCACCTTTTTTGTTAGGTTCAAACTTTCATTTCTTGGTGCTTAGTTCCTTGAAGAACTTGACATAAGTGGAAATGTTCCTAATCATATCTAACAAGGACAGATTAACATTAACTATAGAAAGCATACAATATAGATAAGATCCTTAAGGCGACTAGGATATGGAATTGATGGTCGATAAGGATCCATTACCTTGTGTAGTTTTTGTCCTTCATTGTCCTTCGTGGCATACTTAAGTTATTTACCCTTTTGAATGTGATTTGAATAGTTTCTCCCATTTCTTTCTCATTCCACTCATCTTCTTCTTTGGTGAACCTTTTCTTCTCTTAATTATAAGCATTAGATAGCTCAAAACGAAACTCAACATGATTGTCAATCACTTTACCACTTCTCAGAACAGTTATTACTTAGACTTGCTCAGGTTGACTAGGTAACTTTTCCTTTTGATTGTTGTGCATTTTAGTAACAAGTTACCCTACTTGGATCGCAATCCTCTTCACAGATGCCTCCAAAGAGTCGAACCTCTTCTTGCTTTTAAGTTATATCTTGAATAAATGCATTCAGGCTTTTCTCTAAGGAATGCTTGCTCAGTGGGTTTTGATTTAAGGATTTCTTTTAGTAATAATTTGGCCTCTGAAAATTTTGGTATTGCTATTGGGGTTGTATTGGTGGATTGTTGCTCTTCATAAAAAAATTAGGGTTGTTTCTCTAACCAGGATGATAGGTGTTTGAATATGGATCATTTTGCTCCCTTGGTTAAAAACCGTTAAGTGCGTTCACTTGTTTCTCCCCATCAAAAGGTTCGTAAGAATACGTACAAACATTCTCCATGACCATAAGTTCCATATACACCACACACTTATTAATTTGGAATGTGTTGAGGTAGTCTCGTAATTAGCATCTTTACAAGCCTCATTAACTCAGCTAACTACATAGCCAATTCTTGATTCGAGCTCGCTTTATGATCTCTAGCTTTTCTTCCCCTTATGCTCTTTTGTTGATAATTAGCCCCAAACATTTTGAAGATTTCATAAGTTTCTTTGGTCATCCTCTCTCTTATAGCTCCTCCTATTGCATTGTCTACCGTGTACTAGCACTACTGCGTCAACCCATCATAAAAGAATTGGTTTAACATGTGAAGCAGAAAATGATGGTCTAGGCTTTGTATCAGCAAGAGCTTAAAGCATTCCCATGCCTCGTGGAATGGCTCTCCCTCCTTTTGAGTGAAGGTAGCTATCTTGGTGCACAAATCAGATGTCGAATTTTACCATGAATTTGTTGTACACCTCTTCCAATGTAGTCAATGAATTAGGTGGAAAGGTCATTAGTCATACCTTGGCCCGATTCTTCAATGTGTATAGGAATCACCTCATCCTGAGTTGATCCTCATTTAGGTCATCCAAAGGGAATGTTTGGAAAATGGTATAGAATTCCCGAATGAAATATAAAGGGTCTTCATTAGGAACCCTATAGAAAGATGGCAGCATGTTGTAATATATACTCTTCAATTTGTAATTTCTAGCTGCCTCTCCCAAATGTATACACAACGGTGTATTACTAATCACTAGTCTGGCATACTCCTTCATTACTAACTACCTTTCACCCATCTTATCATTATTCACTTGATCTTCGCACTTGGGTTCCTCGTAATCGCCTTCAGAGTCCCCTGAAGATCTTCATCTTCAATGTATGTTATCAATAAAAGGGATGAGTTCACTTTCTAAAGATCTCCTTCCTAGCATAAACCAAGTGAATTCACTACCTAAAGTTGTCCTACCTAACACAAACTAACTAAGTAAAGCACTAAATTAATAACAAAAATTACAAAACACATTAACAAAATAACACAATAAAACATGCATGCATGAACAAACACAAGCAATCAAAATCACTTAAGTAAATACAAAAATCAAAATTAATTCAAGTTTAAATGCTAAACACCTTCCCACAATGATTCTAAAAATCTTTTCATGCCTAAAAATTTCTAAAAAGACCTAAGCTATCCTGCTCACAAATATACGAGGTAGTTGTAGTGATTACCTAGGATCGTCTCCGATGGAGGTGAAATTAGTTAACTTAAATTAATCATGAATGAAAAATAAAAATAGTTACAGATGCAATCCTAAACATTCTATCCTGATTATTGAGTAAAGGCTTAAAAGAAAAATCATGCAATTAAACTAAAAAGTAAACTGAATTTACCGGAAGCAAAAATGAGTAGAAATCAAAGTGGAAAACTAATTAATTTTTCCTAGGGAAATGACTGGTTAGTTGTCTTAACAAAATTAACACTTTGGCTTTAAAATTAACTTAAACAATTAACTAAATCTAACTTTTGTATTTGACAAGTTATCACTCGAGTTAATTATGGAAACCCAACTATTAATTACCACTTAGGTTAATATATTTCTAATTCTTAACCTAAGCATCTATAGTTTCTCATTCCATATTAAACTTTTCCTCTTAGTCTTTCATTTAGTACCAAAATGATGCAAAGTTTGATTATGCTATTGCATCCATTTAGTTTAGAAACTATAGCTAAGACAACAACACAATCCCTCAATCATGTGTACTTAACTGAAATAGCTACATTAATCCTCAAGAAAAGATATCAACCCATCACAGGAATCACAAGATTCACCATCTTTAAACACTTCAATCCCATCTTGATTAGTATAAGAGAAGTATTAAAGCAATAAATCAAGTAAATAACCCAAATAAACTATCAAAAGCCAACAGAGTATGGTTCGGTTAAGCATAACAAGGCATGAGTCTATAATAGAGGAGTAAATGTAGCAAAAAAACAAGAGATAGTAAAACAAAAAGAGCAAACAATAGCAGGTGAGGGAGTTGCTCCTGCCACTCTCAAGCTTTCCACATTAGCTCTTGCCCTCTACTTCTAGTTGATGATCACCCAAAATGATTAACTGCTCATACTTCCTACCCCTTTCTATTGTTTTTCTCTTTCCTTCTTCTCAGTTGAAGCTCTTTATTTCTCCACCTCCACACTTCTCTATATCTCCTTTTTTTTTAAACCGAATAAGTGTGTCTGTCACTGCCACCCTCTTATCCTTTCTATTTGTAGCCTTATCTAGGTTTAAGTTTTTTATGTCCCTTCAACCTGTAACTACCGCATAATAAATCAGACGGATTAAGGAGTGCATAAGAATTTGTACAGGAATTCATGAGGTGGTCACGATGGTGACAGGTTTAGTCACCAACTTGTCAAGATGGTGACATGTTAAGTCACCATCGTGACTAATCTTGTCACGATGGTGACAAGTTAGTCACCACCTTTCTTTGTTTATTTTTTCTTTTCCTTTTATGTAAATTTAAGTCAAATTTCCCTTCAACCTTTATGAAAAATTTAAAAAATAATTCAATTATCATTCATGCAATATTCACACCATTTTCACACAATTTATCTCACATTTGGATCAAAACACAAGGACTTATAACCAAAATCAAGACATGAAAGCAATTAAAAGCAATAGAAACTAGACACAAAAAAATGCATATCATGAATTGTATGATTAGTACAAAAGGTTAACAGTGAAGTATTTCAAAGAAGTTGAGAAGTCCAAAAGCAATGATGCATCTCTAAAGAGTAAGATTAAATCATTGGAATCTGTGAATGAAAAGTTGACTATCAGGAATATGTCTCTTAAGGTTGACTATAAGCAAAAGGTTTTTTAAAAGGAAGTTCTAGAAGAAAGAGTAGCTAAGTTGGAAAATACGCTGCTAAAAATGAATTTGATAAGGTAAGATAGTTAGAAGAAAAAGTCACCACCTTAGAACTTGAAAAAGGGAAAAGCACTATAAGGATCGTATCTCTAGAAAAAGATCTAGAAAATTTCGTTAATGGAAAGAAGAATCTTGATGCATTGATTGGTAGTGGTAAGTGCATTTATGGTAAGGCCGGAATATGATACAATCAAAATAACAATATCAGTTCATAAAAAAAAATTCTTTGTTAAATCCAGCAGTAGTTATAGGCAAGATAGCAGGAACCTGCTAAGTGGCAAAAATCATAACTATCATTCATCTATTTCGTGCGATTATCATGGTAAACATGGTCACATTAGTCATTTTTGTAATTTTCATAAAAGGAAATTATATCAAATGTATGTATGAAGGCCAAAAGGTTAAAATACTAACTCGAAAGGACCTAGAAAATTTTGGGTACCTAAAATGAAATAATGCTTTATGCAAATATGTTTCAAAATGGAGACAAGGGAGAATCAATGAATAGTTGATAGTAACTGTTCAAGACACATGATAGGTGAAATATCACAATTCAACTACATTGATAAAAAAGACGGTGGTAATGTTGTCTTTGCAGGTAAAAATAAAACATAGGTCACTAGAATTGGTAAAATTGGTTATTCTGACTCTACCTCTGTTGATAACGTTCTCTTTGTTGATGGTTTGAAATATAACTTTTTTAGTTTGAGTCAGCTACATGAAAAAGGTTACAAAGTCACTTTTTATATATCTTACTGTGAAATTGTTGATATTCATAATGATAATATTGTGTTTATTGGTCCTAGAAATCAAAATATATATTGTGCTCAACTAGAAGACATGTCCTCATAAAATGTTAAGTGTTTTGTCTCTTTAGAAAATGTAGAAGATTTGGACTTGCCAATATAAGCATTTTATGAAAATTGTCCAAAAACAAATTAGTAAGAGGACTACCAACCTTAAAGCTCGAAATCAATTAGAAATATTCAGATAGAAAAAGGGTATTGCATCACTTTAATTCAGAGCGATCATGGAGGATATTTTGATAACAGAAAGTTTGAAGGATTATGTGATAGCAACAGTATAACTCATAACTTCTCTTGTCTAAGGACATCTTAGCAACATGGACTTGTAGAGAGAAAGAACAAAACTTTGGTTGATATGGTTGAGACTATGTTGTGTGAAAATGGACTACCTCATGGACACTGGATATAAGTAGTATCCATGGTATGTTATGTATTTAACAGATGTCTTATGAGACCTATTCTAAAAAAGACCCCTCATGATTTGTGGAAAGAAAGAAAATCTAATGTTGCTTACTTTTGAGCATTTGGGTGTAAGTGTTTCGTGCTAAACAATAGAAAAGACAACCTTGGAAGTCTGATCCAAGATCAGAAAAAGCTATTTTCTTGGGCTGCAGTACTGTTAGTAAATGATTCAGAGTATATAATAAAAGAACAGAAAATATAGAAGAATTGATATATTTGGTATTTGATGAAGCACTACCTTCGAGAACAGTAACTGGCTCAGATATTGAAGAGCATTCATTGGTACCTAAAAATGCATTATAGATTCAAACTACACCTATAATACCTTCAAAATTACAAAATATAGAAGGTCCCTCTGAAGCTAGAGCATAGTAGGCTCCTTCATCTCAATAGGAGCCTATACAATGAAAAACATCGAGACAATGGAGAGGTATTAATACACGTCAATATATTCTTAGAGTCCCCTTTGAAAGTCTAAGAACAAGATCTTCTTTCAACTTTATGGCTCTCATCTCACAACTAAAACCAAAGTCTGTTGAGGAAGCTCTTATTGATGACAATTAGGTCTCATGTATAAAAGTCATGCTAAGTTAGTTTGATAAGAACAAAATATGGAATCTGATGCCTCATGCACAAAGCAAGTCAGTTATTGAAACTCATTGGGTATTTCAAAATAAACTTAACGAAAATGGTAAGGTGGCAAGAAATGAAGCTAGGCTTGTAGCTTAAGGTTACAATCAATAAGAATGTATTGATTTTAATGAAACTTATGCACATGTTACTAGATTGGAATCGACTAGAATTTTACTTGCTTTTGCATGTTATAGAAATTTCAAGTTAATCTAAATGGATATTAAAAGTGCATTGTTAAATGGTTACATTAATGAAGAAGTATTTGTTAAACAACCCCCAGGTTTTGAAGATGAAAACCATCTGAATTACATAATTAAATTATCCAAAACTCTGCATGGTTTAAAGTAGGCTCCTTGAGCATGGTATGAGAGGTTAAGTAACTTTCTACTTGAGAATAACTTTGAAAAAGGAAAGGTCAATAAAACCTTATTTATTAAAAGGAAAATGATTTACTTATAGTGCAAATATATGTTGATGACATAATATTTGGTTTTACTAATCCATCCTTCTTTGAAGAATTCTCAGCACTAATACAGGGGGAGTTTGAAATGAGCATGATGGGAGAATTATGATTCTTTCTCATATTACAAATCAGACGAACAGAAAAAGGAATTGTCATCATCCAAGACAAATGCACAACGGAACTTATCAAGAAATATCAGTTTGAGAATGCCAAGTTGATGGGTACTCCAATTTACACTGGAACTAAACTTGATAAAGGCGATAAAGGAAAAGCTACGAATAAAACAAATCCAAAAGAAAGCTATCTTCAAGTAGTCAAAAGAATCTTTCGATATCTCCACAGAATTATGGATTTTGGACTTTGGTATCCAAAAACTGATTCATTTGACGTAGTAGGCTATCGTGATGCAAATTATGCAGGTGATAAAGTCGGTCGAAAAAGCATAAGTGATCATTCTCAATTTCTTGGAGGATGTCTAGTATCTTGGTCCTTTAAGAAGAAAAATTACACAGCTCTTTCGATGACTGAAGTAGAATACATAGTAGTTGCCAGCTATTATGCTCAAATCTTATGGATGAAGTACCAATTATAGGATTTTTCTTTAAACTTTTCATATATTCCTATATTATATGATAATATGAGTGTTATAAATCTTTTTAAAAATAATGTGCATCATTATAGGACTAAGCATATAGAAATCAAACATCACTTTTTTAGAGATTAGGTTTAGAAGGAACTAATGATCTTTTGCATGTTAATACTGAGAATTAAGTAGCTGACATTTTTACCAAGCCACTATTTGAAGATGAATTTTGAGTGTTAAGAACAGAGCGCGGTATGTGCAAACTCTTTGATATTATTGCTACATAAATATTCTCTGCTGCTTATTTTTGCATTTCATTTAGTAGGCTCCTTTTATTTTTTTCCTTATAAACTCTCTCTTGGATTAGTGGGCCCTTTAGAGTTTAGAAGGCTCCTCTTCTTTTTAAGGCTTCTCTCAGGTTAACATTCTAAGTGACACATAAATAGGGAGTCATTAATGACCTGTTTTAACCTTTTTTAAAATGCGCGCAGTTTGGTAACTCTACATACGTATCTATCAAAAGATACGCAACTAATTACCTTTCTTCTTCTGGTCTATACATCTACTCATCCTCTTATGAGATAAACGCTTAAGAATCACTTAGGATACCCTAAGAAAACTTCTCTTGTCTTCCTTGTTATCCTCTCTGCACCCTAACTCTCTATATTTCCTCCTGTTTCTCCCTCTTATACTTCACCGAAATTTCCTAAAATGATAAGAACAAAATCAAAAGGAAAAAATAAATTTTTGGCCTTAACTTTTAACCATGACGAAACTTCTTGTCATAAACAAACCTTGACTTCTGATTCCTTATCTTTGTCTCCCATTATAGGTTCTATGGATGCTACTACCTGATAAGTGTAAATTGCATAATGTTTTAAGGCATAGTTGATATATGTTTAGCCATTAATTCGATCATTTAATATATGTTTAGGCTAGAATTGTGTTAGTTTGTTAATTTTTTGTATTTTCTAGTGTTTTAGGGTCTATATAGAAGAAACGAGGAGTTTCAGAGGGAACTTGAGCTATAACACAAGCCCACAATCATAGCAAGGAGGCCACAATTGTAACAGAAGCACCAGGATTGGCGTACGATCATAGCAGGTAGGCGATCATAGCAAGTAGGCCATGATCGTGACAGAAGCACCAGGATTAGCCTACGCTCATGGCTTGCAAGCCTGGAATTGTCCCTGTGTTTGTCCCAATATGCCACGATCATGACAAAGAGCTTACTCAAGGGCCATAATAGTGTCATATAGGCCATTATTGTGGCCAGTGTGAGACAAACATAGGGACACTTCCAAATTCAAGTTTTTAAGGGACTTTTCAGTCTTTTCAGATCCTGAAAAACCCAAAGTGACTAAAACACATACACATATTCAGAAGCTACCAATTCATAAGTTTTGGGATTGTTCATAAAAGTCATAAGTTTCAAGGTGCAAAAGGTGGGAATCGAGACTGATAATCAAGAGCTTCCATCAATCTTCCATTTTTTTATTTTTAATTACAAAAAGGGAAGAAAGCTACTATTTTATTTTTTGTATTCTGAAGAATATGGATATTGTTGAACTTGCTCCTATTATGATTGGTTGAATTTATTGTAGAGATTATTTTCAAACTACTTGTTAAACTTCTACTTTGTTATTTTGAATAAATGAATGCTTTTGATAAATATTGTGCTTAAACCTTACATTATAGTGAGAAATTGAGTTGGTCAAATTGTATAGGACTGTACAATGAGATTTGGCACCCTATAGACTTGTATTTATCAAGTTAATTGATTAGTTAGAGAGAGATCTTAACTAAGTAGTTGATTACCTACATGATAGCTTCATAACTAGTTAAATTGGTAGACTGATTTTGTAGATTAAGAGATTGCTTAGTCAATTCCATTTAATTTGGCTAGGGACATTTGATTACACTTTAAGAGAGGGTGATTGAAACATTAGGACATCTTAGGTGAGGCATAATTTAATCAACAAGGTAGGAGGGAGACAAGATAGGAAAAAAGTAATCTCTAATCTTTAATCTTGAAATCAAAGTTTTCGTACTTTTGTTACATTATTTGTTCGTTACTAGTTTGTTTGATTTTGTTTATTTTTTAGTTTCTATTATTTGAATTTGATTATTAAACAAAGCACAACCTGAATTAAGTGGTACCTAAGCGCAATCTATGTGGGGCAATATTCAGTTTTTACTATAAGTAACGACCTATATACTTGTAGTTTTTTGCGTTAAACAAGTAGTTTGCTTTTGCATTCAATAAGTTTTTGGTGTCATTTTTGTGGATTGTTTTGTTTAGAAACTTTTTTATTTTGGGTGAATTTGATTTAAGAATGTTTGATACTCTTCCTTGCATATTTACAAGTGCATGAACACAAGGAGCATGAGAAGTTCTAACTAGCTTAGCGAAGAAGAGTTTTCAGACATTACAAGGCACAAAAGAGAGCTAAAAAGAGCTACATGTCAAGACATAATAAAAAGGAAAATGTTAGAAGAAGGAGAGCAAGGAGGGGTTAAGAGGACATTGATAGACTTTATGAGGCCAGGTTTCAGTCCTCAAGGAGTTGCAGGTTTGCGGTTCAAGCCAATAACTTTGAGATCAAGCTAGCACTCCTCATCATACTTCAGAGCAGTGTGTAGTTTTATGGTTTGTCAAATGAAGATCCCAATGCCCATCTTGCTAATTTCTTGGATATCTATGACACCTTTAGGTTTAATACGATGTCTGATGATGTTGTGAGGTTAAGATTGTTTCCTTTCACCTTAAAGGATCAGGAAAAAGCATCATATAACTCACTCAACTAAGGGTAAATCACTACTTGGGAGTAGCTAGCCTAGGCTTTCTTAGCTAAGTACTTCCCCTTGACCAAGACAACAAAAATCATCAAGGAGATCACAAACTTTCAACAAAGTGATGGGGAGTCATTGTATGAAGCATCGGAGAGATTTAAGGAATTAGATATGAGTTGCCTTGACCACAACCTTCCAAGGGGGTTCTTTTTGCAAACATTCTACAATGGTGTGAATCAGAGCACAAAGGGAACCATTGCTGGAGCTATAGGAGGGTCTTTGATGAAGAAAACTGTTGATGCAGCTTATGACCTTTTGGAAGAGTTAACAAGCAATAGCTACATGTGGTCAAATAAAAGGAGTAGACAAGGTCCAAGAAGCAAAAAGGGATGATTTCAATTGAATTGGTGACAGCTTTGCAAACACAGATTACTACCCTCACCAAACAGTTGAGCAACATGCAAGGAGCTTCTTCATCCATAGTTAAGGCCATGCAATTACAATGTGAGTTATGTGGGCAGGACAATCATGCTGAATGCTTCTTGTTGAGAGCCAGTGGTACAGAATAAGTAAATTACTTGGGCCAACTACAAATAGGTAATAATCTATATACTCTAACACTTACAATCATGGGTGAAAAAACCACCCAAATTTTTCGTGAAATACTAACAATGCAAGTGACCAAGTGAGAGCACAAGGACATCCCAGATTTCAACAAGATCGATTTTGGTCTTTGGAGAGAAAAATGTAAAAGTTAATGGATGTATTGGGTTTACAATTCTTAAGCTAAGAGGAAGGTTAAAGAAGACAAGAAGAGAGTTAGAAGAGAATGTAGGCAAAGTTTGACCAGATTATGAAGAACCATGCTTCATCCATCCACAACTTGGAGGCACAGGTAGGTCAACTTGCTAATGTTTTGTCTTCTAGGAATGTAGAAAGCTTACTAAGCAATATTGAAGCCAATCCATAGGAATAACTCAAGGCCATCACACTTACAAGTGTCAAGTAATCGGAGGAGGTAAGTGTGCAGAAGGATAGCCCACAAAAAGAGAAAGCCAAAAGCAATAGATAAAAGAAGAGAAGGTAGAAGAGAAACAAGAAGAGAAGCCATATGTGCCACCACCACCCTATAAGCATAAGATTCCATATCTGTAGAGGGTGAGCCAACATCAAATAGACATGCAATTCTCCAAATTCTTGGAGAAGTTGAAGAGGCTTCAAATTAATTTATCTTTAGTGGAGGCATTGGAGTGTACGCCTAAGTATGTAAAGTTTCTTGAGACATATTGACGTACAAACAAACTTGGAAGGACAATTAGACAGTGACCTTGACAGAGTGCTATAGTTTGATCATCACAAGCACAATTCCTTCAAAACTACAAGACCTAGGGAGTTTTACTATTCCATGTGTTGTTGGTGATTTCGAATTTTCTAAATACTTATGTGATTTAGGCAAAAGTATTAACTTGATGCATTTATTTATTTTTAAGAAATTGGGGCTAGGAGACATCAAGCCAACATCTATGCTTATCTAACTTGTGGATCAATCCATCAAGAGGCCATTTGGGGTAGTAAAAGGTGTTCTGGTAAAAATGGATAAATTTATAATTCTGATTGATTTTGTTGTGTTAGATTTTGAAGAAGATATAAATTGTCCATTAATTTTGGGTAGGCCCTTTATGAATACTAATAGGGCATTAGTTAATGTTCATGAAGGAAAATTCATTTGAGAATTGGAGATGAGTAGGTTGAATTCAATATGACTTAATCTTTAGAGAAGTCGGTGGATGGAAGTGCATGTATGAAGATTGATGTTGTGGATGATTGTGTGAAGGAAGTTGAGGAAGTTGTTGAAGTGCATAGGGATGAGAGTGTGAGCAAAGAGGAATTGTGTAAGGAGGGAAAGCAAGAGAAGTTAGAGAGAAAGGATGCACCCACACCACCCTTTATTGTAAAACCACCCACTGTAGAACTAAAATCCTTAACTTCCCACCTGAGATACACATTTCTAGGTAAGGACCATAGCCTACCCATCATCATTTCTAACTAATTGGATTTTGAGTAATAAGAGAAAGTGGTAGAGACTATTAAGAAGAGGATGAGAGCCATAGGGTGGCAATTTTTGATATTAGGGGGATTAGCCCCAATGTGGTGATGCATATGATTAACCTTGAAGAAGGATTCAAGACAATGAGATAGAGGTAAAGAAGGTTAAATCCAAATATACAAGAGGTTATGAAGAAGGAAGTGGTGAAGTTTTTAAATGCGAGTATTGTATACCTAATTTCAAATAGCGAGTGGATGAGTCTGGTGCAATGTGTGCTTAAGAATTAAGGCATGACAATGATGGAGAATGAAAAAGGTGAAAATATTTCCACTAGGACTATCATAGGTTGGAGAGTGTGTATTGACTACAGGAAGCTCAATCGCTAAGAAAGACCATTTCCCATTACCTTTTGTGGACTAAATGATTGAGAGGGTGGCTTGCCATGCTTTTTATTATTTTCTTAATGGATATTCAAGGTATAATCAGGTGTTCATATACCTATAGGACCAAGAGAAGACTACTTTCACTTATCTTTATGGGACTTTTGCTTACAGGAGGATGCCTTTTGGGTCTATGTAATGCACCAACCACATTTCAAAGGTGCATGATGGCCATCTTTATAGATATGAATGAAGACTTCATAGAGGTATTTATGGATGACTTCTGTAATTTTGGAGACTCTTTTGATCATTACTTGTTTAATTTGGATAGAGTGTTCCAAATATGCAAGGAGTCTTATTTAGTTTTGAATTAGGGGAAGTGTCATTTCATAGTTTAAGAGGGAGTTGTTTTAGGTCATAAGATCTCATGCAGGGAGATTGAGGTAGATTGAGCTAAGACTAAAGTGATTGAAAGCTCCCACCTCCTACCAACATCATGGGCATCTGAGCATTCCTTGATCATGAGGGGTTCTACAGATAGTTCATCAAGGACTTTTCTCTTATTTTTAGACCCTTGATTCACTTGTTAGTTAAAGACGTGTCTTTTTGTTTGATAATGATTATTTAGATATTTTTAACAGGATAAAGAAAGCACTTACAAAAACACCTATTTTGATATTTCTAGATTGTTCACTTCTCTTCAAGATCATGTGTGATGCAAGTGACCATGTCATTGGTTGTGTACTCAGACAGCGAAAGGAGAAGAGGCTACATGTAATTTACTAAGCCAGCAAGACCTTGACGGAAGCATAATTAAACTACACCACTATTGAGAAGGAGTTGTTTGAAGTGGTATTTGCATGTGAAAATTTTTGTTCTTATCTTTTGGGCTCACAAGTTACTTTTTTTACAGACCATGTGGTGTTGCACTATCTTTTTGCAAAGAAGGATGTCAAGGCTAGGCTCATCCGATAGGTGCTTCTGCTCCAAGAATTCAACATTGAGATTAAGGTCAAGAAAAGGGCATAGAATGTTATAGCGGACCAACTATCAAGACTTGAAGGGGTACAAAATGAAAATGAAGAGGAAATTAAAGAGCATTTTCCTAATGAAGCCTTAATTATGGTAGAAAACCCTTTTCTTCCTTGGTTTACAGATATTGCCAATTAGCTCTCAGGGGGTATTCTTCCCCCTTATCTCTCGCATCAACAATGAAAGCATTTCTTATTTCATTGTTCTTGCTATATTTAGGATGAACCTGTGTTGACAGTTTTATTCACAAATGTGTCCCTGAAGATGAAATGCCTGAAGTTTTGACTCAGTGTCATAGTTCAGTTTATGCAGGACACCATGGAGTGAACAAGACAGATGCTTGCATTTTTGAATGTGGATTCTACTAGCCAAACTTGTTCAAAGATGTCCAAGATTTTGTATTGCATTGTGATAGGTGCCAAAGAGTGGGTAATATTTTGAAGAGAGATGAGATGCCACTTAGAAACATCATGGAGGTACAAATATTTGATACGTGGAGCTTAGATTCCATAGGACCATTTCCATCTTCCCTAGGTAACTCTTATATATTGGTTGGAGTTGATTTGTGTCTAGGTGGGTCAAATTAATAGCTACTCCAACAAATGATGGCAAGGTGGTGCAACGATTCATCAAGAAGATCTTTACTAGATTTGGTGTGCCTAGAGATATCACAAGTGAAGGAGGGAGTCACTTTTGTAACAAACCCTTTGAGGCTCTTTTGAGGAGATATAATGTTCATCACAGAGTGGCAACCCCTTGCCACCCACAAACGAGTGGCCAAGTGGAGGTGGTGAATAGAGAGTTGAAAAATATTTTGGAGAAGGTAGCAAACACTTCAAGAAAAGATTGGGATTTGAAGTTCGATGATACATTGTGGGCTTACAGGATGGCTTTCAAAACTCCCATAGATACAACACCATATCGACATATGTATGGCAAGGCTTGTCATTTACCATTGGAGTTGGAATCTAGAGCCTATTGGGAAATTATAAAATTAAACATATATTGGAAGCTAACAGGCGAGAAGGGATTGTTACAACTTGATGAATTAGAGGAGTTAAGGTATGATGCATATAAAAATGCCAAGTTGTACAAGGAAAGGGCTAAGAAGTGGCATGATGCCCACAACAAGAAGGAATTCAAGAGTGGGGACTTGTTGCTTTTGTTCAATTCAGGACTTTGGTTATTTCCTGAAAAGCTTAAGTTAAGATAGAGTGGCCCCTTTAAGGTTATTCAAGTGTTTCCATATAAAGCTTTGGAGCTAGAAAATGATAAGGGAGAAACTTTTAAGGTTAATGGGCATGGGTGCAGGCTATACTTTGGAGGACCATTCTCATAAGAAAAGGAAGTAATTTCTTTCCTTTCCCTCACTCTTTCATGATTGCTTATGGAATGGTCAAGCTAATGACCTTAACTTAGCATATTTGTCTTTCGTTTGCTTATCTTTATATTAGTTTGGTTTTGCTTTGATTTGATAATGCTTAGTTTGGTTTTGATTGGGTTTTAACTTGTTTCACCCTTTGATCTCTTATTGATTAGGTGTTCAATGATGAGTTTTGAGGTTATTTAAAGGTTTGTTATGTATCTTAGCTTGTTGGAAGACCAAAGGACGAGAGAAAAAACACACCACCTCCATCAGCCCCACCACTATGAGACCATCTTACCATTAATCTCTTTTATTATTCTTCTTGTTTTTTGTGTTTTGTTTTTCATTATGTTGTTGTCAGTTTTGGGTATCATACTTTTCACATTGAGAAAAATGTGTTGTTCAACTGTGGGGAGGTAGTTTCTGAATTTGTTTTTACATTTGTGCTTATCATTTATGATGCATATTAGGTTGTTAGTATTAGGTGTGTCATTTCCCTTACATTTGAATCTTTGTGATGAATGTGTTAGATTCTATTATGCTATTTGGAAAGAGATTTAATGCACGTATGAACTCAAATTAGGCTACTTGACTGGAGAGTGAACCATGTGGAGTGATGAAAGTAATTGGTTGCATAAGCTTACTCAAAGCTTGACACTTAAGTAATAAGGTAGTGTATAAAAGCATAATGGATTTTCATTTGAGACTATGTGAGGAATTGAGCCTTTATGTCTTGGCTTGGAATCACCCCATTTTAAAACCCATAAACCCCATTAGCTTGCACAATCACAAGTTAATAGAGTGTTAAATGATACTTTAGTTTGGAATTTTTTTGGCTACAATTTTTTCCTTTATAAGATGCTTTAAGCAGATTTTAGTGCGTTTACTCTTAGAGCATATTGCATATAGTTATTACTTCTGTTCATTGTTTCTTTATTATGATAAAAAACAGAAAAAGGGAAAAGAACAAAATCAAATGATACAAAAAAGAAAAAGAAAGAAAAGAAAAAGGAATAACATGTAGTAGCTTCAATAAGTGTAGAGTATTAGTCATATCCATTTGCATATCTCAGAAGTTTCCCTTTTTCATCCCTTTGTACACTCAGTAATTTATAAATGATTATGATAAACCCCTAAAACCTTTTTGAACCACCTTAATCCTAGCCACATTACAACCCGAAACAAAGTCCTTTTGATTTATCTTAGCATGTAATCATTATAGACAATAATTAGTTTATTAGCAAGCCTGTGATAGTGTGGTTTCCTATAGGAAGTTTAAGCAAAACACTAACCATCAAACACTTGAGAGAAATGACCGAAATTTGTAAGGAAGGTCCATTTTGAGTTTATACTTATCTTTGAGTAATGGTTTCATAAGTTGAGTTTGCTTATATGCACTAATGAAAATTAGTCATGAGATGTGTATTGACCCTTAAGTTGGACAAAATTTGAAGGATTGCATGCTTTAATCTTTTTGAAAATGAAGTGATAGAATTTTATTAGTTTTATTAGATTTTTACTTGAGGGCAAGCAAACATTTAAGTATGGGGATGTTGATAAATGTAAATTGCATCATGTTTTAGGGTATAGTTAATACATATTTAGCCGTTAATTTAATCATTTAGTATGTGTTTAGTTTAGAATTGTGTTAGTTTGTTAATTATTTGTGTTTTCCAATGTGTTAGGGCTTATATAGAAGAATGGAGGAGTTTCAGAGGGAACTCAAGCCATAACACAAGCCCATGATCATGGCAGGCAGGCCACTATTGAGACAGAAGCACCAGGATTGGCCCACGATCATGGCCTACATGCCACATTTACGATAGAGAGCTTACTCAAAGGCCACGATCATGTTATATAGGTCGTGATCGTGGCCAGTATAGTGACAAACATGGGGACACTTCCAGACTCAAGTTTTCAAGAGACTTTTCGGTCTTTTCGAACCCCAAAAAACCCTAGGTGATTAAAATGCATACACATATTCAGCAACCACCAATTCACGAGTTTTGGGGCTATTCATGAAAAGACACAAGCTTTGATGTGCAAAAGGTAGGAATCGGGACTAATAATCAAACGCTTCCATTAAGCTTCCATTTTCCATATTTTCATACACAAAAAGGGAAGAAGCTACCATTGTATTTTTTATTTTTTTTGGTATGTTTTGTATTCTTGGGAATATGGATATGGTTAAACTTGTTTCTATTATGAGTGGCTGAATTTATTGTGGTGATTACTTTTAAACTACTTGTTGAACTCCTACTTTGTTGTTTTGAATGAATGAATGCTTTTGATAAATGTTGTGCTTAAGCATTACAATATATTGAGAAATTGAGTTGGTTAAATTATGTAGGGCCATACAATGAGAGCTGACACCTTATACACATGCATTTATCAAGTTAATTAATTAGCTAGAGAGAGATCTGGACTAATTGGTTGATTACCTATAGGATAGCTTTATAACTAGTTAAATTGGTGGACTAATTTTGTAGATTGAGAGATTGCATAGTCAATTCCTTTTAATTTGGCTAGGGACATTTGATTACATCTGGAGAGAGAGTGATTGAAACATTAGGACATCTTAGGTAAGGCATAATTTAATCAACAAGGTAGGAGGGAGACAAGATAGGAAAAAAGTGATGTCTAATCTTTAATCTTGAAATCAAAGTTTCTGCACTTTTGTTACATTATTTGTTCATTACTAGTTTTCTTGATTTAGTTTTTTTTCATTTTTTATTTGAATTTCAGTCTTAAACAAAGCACAAGCTGAATTAAGTGGTGCTAAGCACAATCTTTGTGGGACAAAATCTGTTTTTTATTATAAGTAATGATGGGTAGTTGTGCATTAGTCGATGTTTTTCTAAGTAATTGACATGTGTTTCATGCATAATTGTTGATTATTGTTGTTGTTTGGGATTCATTTTGTATATTTTCATTTAGTTTGATTTCCATTGTTGTTCTATTATGTTTGATGTTAATTTAGGGTAAGAATTGATTATTTTTATGTAAAAAAGAAGATTGAGCAACTTGAAGATTGAGCTAGAGATTAAAGAGGAGACTCTCTATTGGCATGACTCCTATGATCGTGGGAACTATAATCTAAGACATTATGCAGGGCTTCATTAAACTTAGGATTTTTGGACTATTAAAAGAAAATAAAGCCTCCTTGGAAAAAAGAGATGAAATCCTTCTATAGAAAGAGCCTCATTGAGTGAAGAATACAAGCTTTTAGCCTTGAGGAAGGTGAAGATTCAAGGATTATCATCAAGATTGGGGAAAATAGCACATCAACATAAAAATTTCCAGATTTTGGCAAAAAAGAGAAGAAGTTTCCTTTATTCAATTTTCTGTGTTTTTCTTTCTTCTAATCTTTGTAAGATGGATTATTTGTGTGTTGATGATGTTACAAAGACCATGATTGGATGATTTAGTTATTTTTATTTCTTCTAATCTTTGTAAGATGGATTATTTGTGTGTTGATGATGTTATAAAGACCATGATTGGCTGATTTAGTTTTAGGGATTGCTTTTGAACTATTTTGTTAAAATTCCTATTTTATTGAATTGAATGAAAATGTCTTTGATGATTGTTGATTTTATTTCTATCTTGCAATAAATCGAGAAAGTGAGTAAGGTTATATTTGTAGGATTGTACAAAGAGAGTTGGCAACCTATAGACTTGCAATCATCATGTTAATTGATTAATTAGAGGAGAGATCTCGAATAATTCGATTGATCACCTATAAGACAGTTTGATAACTAGTTAAATTGATTGAGTGATTAGGTAGGTTGAGAGATTGTTCAATTGATTCCACTTAATTTGATTGTTCAATTGATATAATTCGATTAATAAAATATGAGGGATACAAAATAGGGAGAAAGTAATCTCCAGTCTTTAAATTCTTGATTCCAATTTTCTGCATTTTGGTATTCTTCATTGTTCATTATTAGTCTTTCAATTTTAATTTAATTTTTCATATTATTTCAATTAAACAATTTCCTTTCTTAAACCAAGTTTCATCTGAATTAAGTGTTGTTTAGGCATCAATCCCTGTAGGATCGATATTCGTTTTTTAACTACAAGTCATGATCTCTACACTTGCGATTTTGGAGCATAAAACGAGTATATTGTTTTTGCATTCAACAAGTTTTTGGTGTCATTATTGGGGATTGATTGTTTAGCTCTTGTTTAATTTAAATTACTTTAATTTAAGAGTTTTTGATACTTCTCTTTAGGTAATTGTAGGTGCATGAACATAAGGAGTACACAAAGATCAATAAGAGTTAGTGAAGACGAATTTTCTAACATTAAGAGACACGAAAGAGAATTAAGAAGGGCAAAGCATCTAAAATTTTCACAACAAGATATGGCTGAAGAAGGAGAACAAGCAGGACCGGAAAGGACACTGACGGATTTCATAAGGCCAAGATTTAATCCTTAAGGAGTGGCAAGACCGGTGGTTCAAGCGAACAATTTTGAGATAAAGCTGACACTCCTTAACAGTTTACAAAATAGTGTGCAATTCTACAGGCTATCCAACGAGGATCCAATTTTTTGGAGATCTGCGACACCTTTCGATTCAATGGAATGTCTGATAATGTGGTGAATCATTCAAGTTGAAAGATCGGGCTAAAGCATGGTATAACTTGTTGAATTTTGGGAAAATAACTACTTGGGAGTAGCTTGCCCAAGCATTCCTTGTGAAGTATTTTCCGCTAACCAAGATGACATGGATTATCAAGGAGAATACAAATTTTTAATAGAACAATGGGGAATCTCTCTATAAAGTTTGGGAGAGATTTAAAGAATTGTAGAGAAGTTGTCCCCATCACAACCTTCCAAGCGAGTTACTACTGCAAACATTTTATAATGGAGTGAATCCGAGCATGAGGGGAACCATCGATGCAGCAGTTGGAGGTTCACTAATGAGGAAGACTGTGGAAGCAGTTCATGATCTTTTTGAGGAGTTGGCGAGTAATAGCTGTATGTGGTCGAGCGAGAGGAGCAGACAGGGGCAGAAGGAATAAAAAATTATGATACCCATTGACCCTGTTACTGCTTTGTAAGCTCAGATCATTGCCTTACAAAGCAGCTGAACAACATGCAAGGAGTAGCTATCTCTACAGCAAAGGAGATTCAAGTGCAATATGAGCTATGTGGGTAGAACAACCACCACTCAGCAGAGTGTTTTCTATTGGGAACTGGTGGTACTAAACAAGTAAGTTACCTGGGCCAGCTAAAAAGAGGTAATAATCTGTACTCCGATACTTATAATCTGGGATGGAAAATCATCTAAATTTCTCTTGGAGTAATAACAATGCAGGTGGCCAAGTGAAAATCCAATGATCACCTAGATTTTAGTAAGACCGAATAGGATCGATGGAGAGCAAGATAGCAAAGTTTACAGAGAATTTTGGTTCCAAATTGGTAGCTCAAGAAGAGAATCAGAAAAGAATGTTTGTTAGCTAGGAGGAGAGCCAAAAAAGGATGGAGGAAAAATTCAACCAGATTGTGAAGAATTATGCATCATCCATTCACAATTTGGAGGTTTGGGTATGTCAACTCGCTAACGCTTTGTCTTCTAAAATTGTAGGTAGACTACCGAGCAACACCTAAGTCAATCCAAAGGAAAGAATCATGGCCATGATGTAAACTCAAGAAAGGGAAAGCAAACTTGAGAAGGAAAACGGAGCCAAGAGAGAAGTAGAAACATTTTTGGAAACCCTTCCAAGTGAACTAAGAAGTGAGCTGATCAAGGAACTTCAACTTAAACTTACACATCATATTTTTTGCTCAAAGAAAGTCATCTTTAAGTGGAGCAGTGAGGAATTCTAAGGAGGTTGAGTTAAGAAAAATGATGCATATAACAAATCAACTATAAAAAAAGCTCATGTTAAAGAAACCGGTGAAGAAAGAGATCAAAGAACACATATTAAAAGGAAGTCCACACATAGCACAAAAGAAAGAAGACCCAGGGAACCTCTTCATTTCGTGCAGTATAAATGGAGTTAAGATAGCTAGGGCCTTTGTAGATTTGGGAGCTAATATCGACATGATGCCCTACATGTTTAGTCATAATTTATGTTTAGGAGAGCCAGAGTACACTAAGATATTAGTGAAAATGGCTGATAGAACTGTGCATCAGCCAAAGGGGATCATAAAAAATGTGTAGATACGGATTGATAAATTTATCTTCCCTACAAATTTCTGCATACTAGATATTGAAGAAGATGCAGAAACCCTGATGGTTTTTGGGCAACTGTTCCTAGCTACTTCTCGTTCGATTATTGACGTGGACGGGGGAGAATTAACACTGAGAATTAGAAAGGAGAAATTAACTTTCAAGGTGTCCAAGAAAGACTATCATTCTGTTTTACCCTTAATAGATATCAAGGGACCTGAACTCTAAAGAGGATGGGAAGATATTAAGGACCCTGGAAATGCATTCAAGAAGAAATGATCGCGCAAGAGAAGGTGCATGAAGGAAAACCATAATGAAGGTGGAGTCCGTACCAGGGTGGCTTATATACAGGGTTTGAGATCAGCTTCTGCTCTGCCAACGTACCATTCATTTAAATCGCCTTAAGAAAAAAGGAGAGTCGAGCTACCGATGTTAACAGAAGTGGTACATAGGAGGCAACCTATGGAATTCTACTATCTTTTAATTGTTTTTGTTGTTTGTTTGATTTATTCAGTTATGATTGTGTTTAATTTGGTTTTGATTGATGTTTATTTGGATTTTGTTTGAATTTCAACTTGTTTTATTTTCAAATTTCTTATTGATAATATTAATTTGATGTGTTTGTAGGTTATAGGATCATAGAGAACTAATGCTAAGCTTGGAAGAAGGTTTAGAAGTGGAAGAATCACCCTATCCCACGATTGTGGGAATTGGAGTGATTCCCACGATTGTGGGAATTCCATCCGGATGGAAATTTAAGTTTCCCTCCCCTTTCCTTCTTTCCCTCATTCTTCAAAATTCACCCCTTCTCTCTCTAAACTAAGAAAAACTCTCCTCCCATTCTCTAGAACTCTTCATTTTCCTCTAGACTCTTGGTATTTTCTTCATATCTTTTCATTAATCTTACAATCCTTTATTCTTTTCATAAATTAATCATTCAAAACACAAAGATTTGGATAAGATTTTTTTCCTCTCTCTAAAATATGAATTTTAGCTCTATTTCTCTTATTTTTATAGGTTTCCTTTTTACAATGGCATCAAGGAAGATGATAGCTCGGTAACCGACTAATGAACTTTACCTTCAAGTCTCCAATAAAGGTAAGCCCGATTTAGCAACAGCTTATCGTTCCCCATTTTTAACTTATTTAGAAGAAGAAGGTACACGTTTCTGAAACCTTAGGGATAGAGAACTAGTCACTCCTTGTTATTTTGATTTTGAATTGTTAGAAACCATAGGAGTGAGACTGGAAATTAAGCCACTAGTTGCAAACATAGGTTGGAATAGGTTCATTTGGTGTGATGTACCTATTTACCCTCTAATGATTATAGAGTTTTTCACTACAGTCCGATATAACCCTAAAATTGACGTTTTTTGATTTAGGTTATTTGGCAATGTTTATAAATTGGATTATACTTTCATGCATGGTCTTTTCAATTTTCCAAACTGTAACATCCCGTTTCCATATAACGGGTTAAACCATAGAAACGAGCATACGTGAGAGCAATCGAAGAAATTAAGAAAACACATCTCATGCTCATGCATTTGTGAACAGTGATTTTTGCACATGAAAAATGTCTGTACACGCATTCATGACATTTTTCCGGTATAATTGTGAACAAATGAGAATTTTGAAAAAATAGGCTTTGAGTGTGTAAAAATTGAATTGGAGAGGATCATTAGGGTTTTCTGATTTTTAGAGAATTATAGAAATTTTCTGGGAATTTTTCGGAGTCATTTTCGGACCCGAAAAACTGTCAAGAGACAGAATAGAGGTTTACCGGTAGTGAAAATAACTGTCCAATGGCACTGGAAACCTAGACATATGGAATTAAGAATTTTTGAATTGAGCCATTGGAATTTTGGAGAGAAATTGGGAATTGAATTGGAAGAAAATTTAGTAAACCAATGAGAGTGTGACATGTGGCAAGTGACACATGTCACTTGCCTAACATGCCACTTCTACTTTATTAAAAAAATGATGATTTAGTGGTCTTCTTGAGTCTTCTTTCACGACTCTTCCATATGGTCTTCTTCTTTGCTTCTTTTATCAAAATGATAAATGTTTTGAATGAAATCCGTAGCTTCTTCTCTTTGTCCTTCTTTGATTTTTGCTCACCTTCTTCCACTCTTTTACACCTTGACCTTGTCTTCTCTTCTTGATTCACCATACATCCTAAACTCTCACCCTCTCAAGATAAAGATGTCGTGTATGAGATAGTGAGAAGGAAGTGAGAATGTGTGAAGTGTTGAAGTTTGAAGGAAAGAAGAAGTGAGAACTTCATAGGTAAGACTTGTACTCCTATGCTCTTAATTAATAGTTACATGCATAAATTATGGTATGACATGAATGAATTGCATGAATTTGTGTCTTGATTGAATTGGGTGTGTTATGTCTT
>JANZXP010000009.1:682826-733690 GCA_027576715.1 Erythroxylum flavicans
GTGCTAGCTCTACCACTTAAAATATGTAAAAATGTTCCAACTTGTTCCTCAACCAAACTATATTGGTTATCTCTTAACAGTCCTTTCCCAAGAAAAATTAAACATAAGCCAATAATTGCATCATAATTCATGTGTAAAATGCTACGTGTATTATAATGTGTCTCTATTGTGGTTAGTAATTCTTGACGTACAATTTCTCTATGATCTCTTCTTGGATGCACTAGTTGTCTATTAGCCCGAGACATATATTGATATAAATAACTCAAGCAAACCAAATAACCCGTATAAGCTACCATAGCAAGTAGAGCATTTCTTTCAAATCCCCTCATATCGCCTACATTTAAAATTTATTTATTGTCACAAAACAAGTAGAAAAAAATCTTGACATTGGCTAAAAATTGAAAGCTGAATTAAAAAAATAATAGAGAGGAAAATGACATCCAAGATAAAGTAACTAACATGCATATAGTGAATACCCAAAAAACTAAAAACTTGGAAGTAAATGAATTTGAGATTCATTGCCTTCTATCTTATGTTATGCAATTGACATTAGATTTAAGCTTGTGAAACTATCCATTTAAAAAAAAAGCTTCTGAAACTGAACTAAAAACAATGCTCTCATCTATATAAATGATATTATATTTTTAACCAAAAAATGAAGAGTGGTTCTCCTTAAATTTACCCAATCGGCTAACCCAAAAACAATTCTAACTATATATAGTAATTGAAAATTATTTATATTCGGTTAAAGTCCTAATTACGGAGCATCATCTACACTTGTTTCATGCTGTAAAAAAATAAAGAGTATGGCTACAAAGTAGAAGATTTGAAAGAGTTGCTAGAGTATTCACGTTTACACATATATATCCACAAGAAAAAGCAAACAACTAGTTGAGCAAGAAAAAAGATCATGAAAATCAGGACAAACAACATCTAATAGCAAAGAACCAGTAACGAAGAGGATCTATAGGCACGCATAAACCATCATATGATCATAGACAAAAAAATGAAAAAGAAAAAGACACCCATGAACAAGGAAAAGGGAAAACCTGGATAGAAAGCTTGCAAAATGATGATTTACTGTTGTTTTCCTTAGTGGGAGGTGCAGATTCAAGGTGGAGAAGGTGTTGCTATTCCGTTGTTTTTCTTGATGGGAGGCGCTGCTTGAGGTGAAGAGATATAGTAAGGTTCTTGCTTTTAGATGGGTATTATTAGAAGGTTATTTTCAACTTTCAAAAAAAATTGAAGCCATAATTTGTTTGTCAATTTTGATGCTTGGAGGAGTGAATTCAATATGTAAAGGGGAAGAGTTTCAATTACATGCATGAATTGAACCCATCCTTTTTTTTATGTTTCCAAACACCTGAATTGAATTCAATACTGCAATTGAATTCAATTCAGACCATTCCAAACAGCTTTTAGATGTCATTCCATTATGAAATTTGATTCAACATACTTAATTGCTAAGAAATAAATGTAAAGGTCAGCATTGTAATGTTAATTATAATGTACGAACAATAACTTTTTTAATATGAAAAGTATACCAATCATTAAACTAACCATTTTTAAACGAATCATTAGCTGATTCTTTAAAGTTAGAAAATTTAAAAACATTTTAGCAATAAAAATGTTTATGATAATTAGTTCATTCGACAGAGTGATTATATTTTTTGCACAGTGCTCATCGTTCCTAATTTGATCATAAAACATAATCAAGTCCCTAATACTTTAATTTCGCAAACGTCGTTGGTAACACGTTGGTTACTACTTAACAAGTTAAAAATACAACAATGGAGTCCTGCTAACATATGGAGTTTGAGAGGTCTGGTAGTATGCAGCTTTATCCCTACCTAATAGAGAAATTATTTCCGATAATAATTACTACTTAACAAGTTATTATCTAATAATCTTTCAAAAAAAGATTATTATCTAATAATAATTTTGGAATTTAGTTAGATATAAATATACTTTGGTCCACATTTTGTATATACAAGATCATTTTTTGTTTAAAAAACTTCTTTTATTATTATGAATTTTTAATAACTTATTACAAAATTATATTGAAAATTAATAATATATGTCAATTGAAATCTTAATAAAACAATAACTACAAATTTATGTTTTCCTTTTTGATAATACTAATCAATGATCTATAGCTTTATTTAACTAAATTCATCATATGTATTGATTACTCTTAAATTTTTTAAAATTTTAGTTCTCTATAAATACTTTGATTATAAAGTTATAGCATTCATGAACAAATATAAAGGATGATGAGTAAATAAATGTTAAATTTTTTTAATCTTTTCAATTTAGTATTAAAGTTTACAAACTTTTCAATTAAGTTTTAAATGTTATTTAAAAACCTAATTTATAAGGTCAAAATGTTATTTTCATTACATATTATTTTTATGTGGTTGATAATATCTCCTTTTTTAACATGTAACACTTTCAATAGTTTTTTTAGAGTTGAACTTGGTCAACGCATAGATAGCTCTAGGTTTGATCTGACATGATCCAACCCCTTGCATGCTATTGGAGTTGTGTCTAAATATATTTGCGCTGTTACTAAAACAATGTTGTTGATCTAAAATTTGATCAACCTAAATATGATTGATTGATTTTAAATGAAGTCAGGTTGGACTAAATTTATTAACATTAATTTTTAGTTATAATAAAATATAAAATTTTACAGTTACAGCTCAAAATTTTAAAAGTAAGTAAAATACTTGAATTTTCAAGTTCTCACAAAAATTATCCAATGTAAATCTTTCTATTAACATAATTGACTTGGCTATTAAGTTTTACATGGGATGTCAAGTGTAAATGAAATTCCACATTAGCTTCATCCAAACCCGATAAAACCTAGAAAGAGTATAAAATTGAGAAATAAAATTAGTCAGCAGTTCACTAGAAGAGGAATTGATAAGTGTGTGCAATTTGTCAAAGTAATTGATTTTGTAGTCTCCCTCTATATTCATGCTTCATCCAAATTTTAACGTGTTTAGAAAATAAATGACATGCATTTGGGTTACGTATTTGCAATGAGTAAATTCAAAGATCATGAATTTAGTTTCCAGGCTATCATTACCATTAAAATAATCTGCAATTTTAAGATTTGTTCTTAGAGATTTTCGTTGCTTTTCTTTTCTTTTGTTGCAACTTGTTTTAGTCCTTCAATTTGCTAGGTCGAAAACATGATCTAGTTCCGGATAATGAAAGATATGCTTTGGATGAGTTATTCAGAGTTTTCCATCATGATGGGTTTTTATGACCAAGAGTACATAGGGACGGTAGAGTTCATGGCACTACGAACTTACTTTCTATATGGATTATCTCCTTAACACTTCTAGCTTACAATCAACATAAAGAACAATTACGACCCAAGAAAATTAAAGGCATCTACATTACGACATCCCAGGCTAAGATACATCCATGGTATTCTGGGTCACATACTGAAGGGGTGATAGTTGGGAGTTATCGGGAACATGGACGTGTATTACTTGTGGAGCATAAGTGAGGCTTCTTTGAAGCTTTTTTATTATTTTGAACCCTGAAGCTTATTTACACTATTTGATTGTTTGAAACTTGAAAATTTGAAAGGTCTAATATTTCTTTAATAAGAGGTACACGATGAATGCTCGAAATTGATTAAAAAATAATAATCTACAAGCATAGAACAAGAAAAGAAGAAAAATATATAGTACCATTGGTTTTATAATGAATGGACCAATATGCATAATGTAACAAGTTTCTTGTAATGTTTCTTTTGTAAATTTCCTTCAAATCAACACTTTTTATTACCCAATTTTTCCTTCAAATCAACACTTTTTATTACCCAGTTATACCTTACCTAAGCCTCATTATAACCTGATAAAGACCTTTTGATTTTTGCTTATAGTTTATATAAGTAGTGAAGATGTGAAAATATTACAAGCCTATAATAAAAGTTCCACTATGCATTGATTTGAGAGTTTGATACTTTTCACCCTAAACATTGAAGTGAATTAAGTGAAATCTTGATGAGGGTGTAATGGTTTATGCTTTTGATTTCAATGAGGTTATTGATATGATTACTATTAATATTGACTTATGAAGTTAGTTTTAGGATAACTTAACTCTAATTATATGTTAATTTGATTAATGTGATATTATAATTTAGACTATGGATGGACAAGTTAAGATTAATGAAGGATAGATGTTGTAAGACTTATAATTTTGATTATGGTTTGCTTGAGAATAAGTAAAAGCTCAAGTGTGGGGATATTTGGTAGATACATATTTCATTATATTTATACACCTATATTTGATGCATTTTGCTTGAAATTTTGTTATTTTATTGTATATTTGATACTTAATTCACTTTAAGTGTATTTATAGGTTATAGTTGTCTTTATAGACCAAAAGGAGAAGAATTCAGATGAAAAATACAATATAAAACAAAGATTTGAAACAAATAAGAGATACATGGCCTTGTTTAAGCCCGTGTAAGTCTCTCAACTTATGCAGAATCACAAATTCTAGAGATTTTGGAATATCCATAGTCTAGTACATGCCCGTAGATCTTCTAGAATCCTAAAAATTACTATAAAAACACATGAGCGGAGGCCAATTGAAGGGAGCAAACTTTTGGAACGAATTCCAACCATGAAGAATGTTCAAAAGGGGCAACATTAATCCAAAAATGTAGAGAACATGAAGAAATAATCAAAAGATCTAATAGATTACAACCTTAAACCTCAATCTTACAAGAAAAAACTCTTTATTTTCTATTCGTTTTTCTTCTAGTTTATCTTTGATTTTGTTTTCTGTCATGCGTAACTAAACATATTTAGAGTCTAAGTGTGATAAACCATAGTTGGGATAACAATATGTTTTGACTCTTTTATTTAATGCAATTGTTTTGACTAATCTATTATGATTTAATTATGTGTTTTATATATGTTTTAATAGATCCAGAATATTATTACATAATCTAATTTTATAACATAGAGATTGAGAAATCCTATGTACGAATATATCTACAATAATGGAAAGGAGTTGATTGCAAACCTAAAGAAAGGTTGACATAAATCCTCTAGATTAGGGTTAAAACTAATAGCAAAATTCACAAATCAATAAAGTAATCCCAAAAACTTTAACCTGAATGATTTCAATTAATAAAATTATGGATTAGTTGTTAGTAATCTCAAAAGAGTTATTAATATAAGATAGGAATTTCCACAGTCTAATAGTCAATAAAACAATTGCATGATAAAAGTTTAATTAAATAATGATTTTTAGGGGGATTCATCACCTAGACACCAATATTTGATATTGAGTTTTCTAAGCGATTTCCTTTTTTCTTTGTTCATTATTGTTTCCTATTTTATTTTGGTTGTTTAATTTTTATTTTCTTTATTAAAACCAAAATCCAATTTATAGGCTAGATAATAGAAGAAAGGTAATTACTAATAATCATTATCTTTGTGGGATTGATCCGTAATTATCTGTGCTAGCTACAGCTACACTGTGCACTTATGGTTAATTCAAATTTGGCTTTAAGTTTAGACCAATCAACATATCGTTCTTATAATATGGTTTAGTGAATACAAGTATTGTTTCTATAAAGACTATAAGTAATAGTGATATCTATCTTTCTGTTATCTAACCCACAAGTCGTATGAAGAATTGAGAGAAGTGAGTGATCTAATTAAAATTACTAATCTAAAATAACTAACCAAAGCAATAAACAAGAATGAAGTAATTAATAGAAGATAAGGATCTAGATATAAAGTCCTTTTATAATCTTTCCAAGCTTAAATATATCTTGATTCAAGTATTAATCCTAATTTCTTAGACCAATAGAAAATTTAAAATTATAAATGTGTTTTTTCACAAGAAACACAATTCTTAACCTTAAAGTTGATTGATTGAAATATTTTTCTAATAAATCCTTAAGAACACATTAACTTTTTGTATGAATTTCCTTATTATATTCGACTTTAAACTAAAATATATATACGGTCATATATCTAGGATCTTATGTAACTCTTATTAGTTATGTAATGATCAATTTATACATATGATTTCTCAATCCCTATATATGAAACTTGAAACTAAACCAAAATGCTAGCAAATTTTAATTTTAGAAAATTTGGGCCTTGTATTAAATCAAATAATCAATCTAAAATGATAGTCTTTAGTTCATCTAATTTAGATCTATGTTAATTTAGTTCATACAAAGATGAAGAAACCTAACAACAATCAAGAAAGATCTAAAATAAAAGAATATTTAAAGTATAAGAACTTAATTTTTATTCTTCTTTATTTGTAGAGATTTTAGACAAGTAGCAGATACATATAGCATTCATCCAGCAGACAAAGTGGTCGGGGGCTAAAGCAAAGGAGATTGGTGGGTTCAAACTATGGTACTCAGGGGGTCCGCAAAGACAGAATGGGGTAGGTATCTTAGTTGTCAAGGAACTTATAAATCAGGTGGTGGAGATCACAAATACAAATGGACAGATTATACCAGCGAAGATTATTATTAGCAAGGGTGTTCTTAATGTGGTGTGTGCGTATGCACCACAAGCTAGTTTGGATGAAGAGCAAAAAGGTCTATTCTGGGAGGAGGTAGATGAAGTGATTCAACAAATCCTTACTACTGAGCAAGTTATGTTAGAATAGGCATATAGGGGCAATTTTAAACAAATATACAAGGACTCATAGGGGCTTCAGATACAACACTAGGAATGATAGTAGGATTGCTATATTGGATATGGCCATAGCTTTTGAGTTAGTGATAGCAAATTCTTTATTTAAGAAAAATCAGGAGCACCTGGTGACTTTTAAGAGTAGCACCACCAAGATGCAACTTGATTATTTCCTTTTCAAGCGAAGAGCATGAGCTTGGTGTAAGAATTGCAAAGTGCTTCCAGCCACGTGCTTAGTAACTCAACATAGACCATTAGTTTTGGATCTAGAAGTTAAAAGATGGCGCAAGTAGTAAATTACTAGACGGTGTCTTAAAATTATATTGTGGGATCTGAAAGGGGACATGGTGGAACAATTTAAGGTTTGAATCCGAAATGGAGCCTTATGGACCTTGAGAGGGGATGCTAATTAGATGTGGGAGGGAGTAGCACCCTTGGTAAGAGCTACTGCCATAGAACTCCTAGGAGTTTCTCAAGGGTCGAGGGGTGGCGGATGGAATCTTGGCGGTGGTCTGAGAAGGTCTAAGGAATGGTGAAGGCAAAAAAAAGAGCATACAAAGCTCTATTAGAAAGTACAACATAGGCAGAGCAAGAAACTAATAGAGTTAGATACAAACTGGTAAAGAAAGAGGCAAAGAAGACAATTTTAGTGGCTAAAACTGAAGATTATGAGGCTTTGTACTGTAGTTTGAATACTAACATAGGAGCACAAAGATTTTTTAAGTTGGCACGAGTTAGGGCACGAAAGATGAGGGACTTCAACCAAGTTCATTGTATAAGAGATGAAGCAGGGCAGGTACTCATGGAGACCTGTGCCATTAATAGTAGATGGTAGAGATACTTTTCTATCCTTTATAATGAAGGCATCTTGGATAACATAACTTTCAGTGACCTCACCATGTTTGAGAGTTTTGATAACTAGTCTCGGTATGAATGAATCACAGCGGAAGAAATTACAAAAACTTTGAGGGAGATGAAGTGCGGAGGGCCGTAGGGGCAGATGAGATACCCATCGAGGTATGGAAGAGAATAGGACCTATAGGTCTTGATTGGTTAGTCCAGCTTTTTAATGTGACCCTTGAGTTAGCCAAAATACTGAATGAATGGAGAATGAGTAGGTTAATTTCATTATACAAGGCCAAAGAGGACATCCAACATTGTTACAACTATAAAGGCATTAAATTGCTTAGTCACACCATAAAGTTGTGGGATAAGGTGATCGAGAAGAGAGTCTAGAAAACAGCTTCTATATCAACCAACTAATTTGGCTTTATGCTTGGACGGTCCATAATAGAAGCATTACATTCTAAAAGAAAACGAAATTTGGATATGGTTTTTATTAATTTAGGGAAGACATATGACAGGGTTCTTAGGGAACTCTTGTAGAGGTGTTTGGAGGCTAAGGGAATTCGTATGACCTATATATGAGTAATTAGGAATATGTATGAAGGGGTAATGACTAGCGTACGGATGATAGGAGGAGAAATGGAAAATTTTTCTATTGGTATTAGGCTTCACTAAGGCTCTACCTTAAGCCCTTTTCTATTCACAGTAGTGTTAGATACGCTTACGAAGCATATTCAAGGGGAGGTACCTTGGTGTATGTTGTTTGTTGACAATATTGTCTTAGTGGATGAGACAGGGGAGGGGGTCAATATTAAGCTAGAATATTAGAGGGAAATGTTAGAGTCGAAAGGTTTTAAAATGAGTAGGACTAAGACTAAGTACTTAAAATGTAACTTTTCGGGATGTCAGGTGATTCATGATATGGTCGTAACAATTGGAGTCAACGTCATACCATAGAAATCATGTTTTAAGTACCTTGGGTTTATCATTTAGAGTAAGGGAGAGATCGATGCCGATATAGTTCATCGTATTAGATCTTGGTCGTTTAAATGGCGAAGCGCATCAGGGGTCTTATGTGATAAAAAGAGCCCACTCAAGCTTAAAGGTAAATTTTATAGAATGACGATTTGACCAACCATGTTATATGGGGCAGAGTGTTTGCCCACCAACACATACATACCAGGAAGCTGTTGTTAGCAGAGATGCGGATGCTCCAGTGGATGTGTGACATTACTAGAAGAGATAAGGTTTGAAATCGTATAATACGAGACAAACTACAAGTGGCTAATATTAATGATAAGTTACGAGAGATAAGGCTTAGGTAGTTCGAACATGTGAGGAGGAGGCACCTGATGCTCCTGTGCGATGCTGTGAAAAAATAACCCTTTAAGACTGCAAGAGGAGAAAAGGAAGGCCAAAAAAAACTGGGAGAAGTGATTAAGAATGATATGGCAGGATTGGCTCTTATAGAGGACTTGGTTAGTAATGAGAAACTCTAACATTCTAGGATACGGGTAAAGGATATCCTTTAAAGTGAGTCGACCCAATCGTGCCAGTTCTATGAAGTTGTATACTGTGATTATTGATCGCAAGTTTCTGATATGAAAAAAGCTTTAACATTCGCGTAGTACCTAAGGTGTCGATCTCATGAGGAGGGTTAATCTAATCCTAAAATCTAAGGTTGAACACAATTCGTAATAATTCAAAACGAATAAAACTAAACAAGAAATTATTTCAATCACACAATTAATTCCAATAATCAAGATAGTGAATGTAACACCTAATTAATAATCAACCTAGGAACTACCAATTGAGAAAAAGGAAAATTTTATTAGATTTTAATGAAAACCTAATTGATTATGAATTTATTGGATTATCGATTCTAAACGGTCCCAAGGTTGATTACTCTCTCTCAAGTTATAATCATTAACCCTAATTATTAACCCTAATCAGATTATGGGAATTGCAATATCTCGATTCACAATTTATCCAAAACCTAAATTAGATCTTAAGTTGTCTCAAAAACTACTGAAAACCTATGCAAGATCTCTCTTTACACCAATTTACCGGTTTGATTTTTTCTTGATCTATTAAATTACCTAACTCTCATTAGCCCAATTTAATAATTTTTCACTCTGTTCACACTCTCAGTTTGTTACCGAATTATGCAAGTGTAGAATTGAAATCACAAGAAATCCAATAAAAACGTAACAATCAAATTTCATTAATATCAAAGACAAAATATCCCGAAGGTGAGTTTAGATAAATCCTCAACATTCAACAAATCTATCATCTACGGCTATCTCAAATTCTATACAATCATAAAAATTTAAACTACTTCAGAAATAGACTCGGAATGGATGACGGAGGCAGCAATAGTGGGAAACCTTCTATTCCTGGAGTACTTTGCGTAGGCTTCTTCTCCACGTCTCTCTTCCTTCATTTCTTCCTTAATCTCTCGATAAAACTCTTTAGGGTTTCAGGATTGTGGCTTATGTAAAAGCTCCTTCTCTTGTGTTCTTCTTGTTCTTTAAATACCTCTTATGTCTTAAGCAGCCCTAGTTTTTTGAGGGTCGAAAAGATTCAAAAAATCTCTTGAAACTTGATTTTTTCTCTTATTTACGCGTCTGCCTGTGCCACAATCGTGGCCTGAATCTAACCCTTTCTGTCACAATCATGGCAATCAGGCTATGATCGTAGGCCGTGGCAAAGTATTCTGTCACGATCGTAGCCCATATGCCACTATCGCAAGCTGGCTCCCATGTTTCTGTCACGATCGTGGATTATTATGTCACAATTGTGGGCCGTTGTTTCAGCCTGAAAGTCTCTGAAACTTCTCCGTTCTTCGATGTTGGCCCTGAAACACTAGCAAACACATCAAGGTACTTAAAAAACATAATATTTATGCTCAAAGAGTTATACTAACCCATAAAAACACTTAAACACACAAACTATCATAATTATAACCTAAACATATACTAAACACTCAAATTACCACTTAATACATAACAAATTAAGCCCTAAAACATGATGCAATTCACACCTATCAATTATCATGCATCGTTTCTACCTTTTAGGAAGTCTCGTCCAATTGTCTAGTCTATCTCTATCTAGTTGCTAGTCATGGAGAAGTAATTTTGTCCTACCACTTCACTTTCCAGCTCTACTTTACCCACCTTTTAATGGTGACACGGTTCATTGTTTCACCTTAGTGCCTTGAATAAAACCACATCGTTAACTTATAGTAGCAAATTAGCCTGTATTTATTATGATGCAACAGCTGCTGATTGTCCCTCCGGGGACATCCGATAACATTGAAATGCTACAGAATATATTCACATGGCTCTTGCACAAGGCTGCCAAGCACAACTCGAGACATGGTGAGCAGAACTTTGCAACATATCAGGTATAAGCTACCTCAGCAGCATATTAGGTATATCTATCTGACAATTTTCTTAATCACTTTGTCTTCTAAACTTTCATCATTTGTTTGGAGCTGTTATTATTCTATTTTATGTATTTATTATTACTTTATTCTAATTATTTATCTATTTTTATGTACCTAGCTATTTTATTTCTTTTTAACTCTTCATGTCACATTTGCATGTGGATCTACTGAAAATAGCCTCTCTACTCTGTAGGGGTAAGGTTGCCTATTATCAGACTTCCTCAGAGCCCGTATTAGTGCGGGATTCAACTGGGTATGATGATGATAATGATGAATTAATAGGAAGAGTGCCTAATTTTAATCCATCTTTAAACTTGTTTTATTCTTTCTTATTAGTAACTTAAATCCAACATATTAAATTTTACAAATAATCGAGAACTTTCATAATATCAAAAAATTTTCATTAGCTTTAAATTAGAAAAATATTTAGGCATTTGATTAAATTCTGCAATTTAATCCATTATAATATATCAATTTAGTCTAAAATCTTATATAAAAATTTAATAGCATACCCCTAATGATAATTACAATGTAATTAAGTATTTAAGAATTTTGTTGCAGAATAAAATACTCTTTATTTAGTATAAGTGTTCAACTTTCTTTAATAAGAACATTAACATCGTCCAATATTCTATCCCACTCAAAAAATTAAATGTTGGACCCCTAAGTCTTAATTGCAAAATTGTGCAGGCATTGACTAGCTTTGACTAATAGAACAAGACAAAGACCACATGTATAAAGGAGACACTCTAAAGACTTAGTGTTTGCTGAAATAGATGGACTATGACCAATGGAGTTGACATGAAGTATTGGACCAAACCAGCGTGTTATGAAAGGCTTTAGGCTTGAATGACTCATCATTAGTGGATAGAGAATAACGAGAGATCTTGGATGATATGGAAGATAAGATCAAAATAAATATACACTAGTTTTAAAAGATAAAGACCATGTGGGAGGTTCATTTGAAGATAGTGGAATTCTTTATAGATATGGATATATCTTTCCTATTGAATGTAAATGTCTTATCTTTTTAATTGTGATGTAGCTAAATCATATTAGATAGAGTCCTAGTTGGATGGAGGTGTCATCCGATTGGTTAGTGTGATGTAATCTGACAAAGATAAAGGTGATCTAGTTAGTTTAGTTCAATTAGGATTCTAAAGATGCTTATAAATAGCTTATTTGAGTCTTGCTATTGGGAACAAAGAATTAGGGGGGGGGGGGGGGTGTGATATTGAGAGAGAGATCATTATTTTGTATACTTTTTGGAAAGTAATAAAGATTTGTTTTTCCCATAGCTTTTACGTTTTTATTATTACATATGATTATTAATGCTTTCATACTATTCTTACTCAAGTGTGAGAGTTAAACATTACAAGGGTCGTGAGACATTCGAGAACAAGTTTGTTGGTCAACAATCACATATCTAGGCTGAGTCTTGATTAAGTGGATCTAAGTGAAATTGCTATGCAAAACTGTAGTATGACTTAGTTATAAGTTTAGCAAGGAAAACCTTTGTAACATGTAGTATTAGAGCCAAAATATTGATATGGTAGGGGTAGTAATGTAACACCCCACTACTATAAATTACATGCCGAAACACCCTATGGACATTCCAATATATAATCTATAATAATGGCATGTTAGAGCAAACACTTATCCAAATTAATCATGGCATTAACTATTATACAGAAAACTCATGAAATTTTAAAACTAACTGCATTCCTCATTTCATTTTATAAAAACCAAACTTACATTGTAGCTTTACAAAACCATTCGAATATACAAAATGTCAAATCCCTATATATAACACACTGCTTGATAGAGGAATTGCACATAAACTACTAACTAATCCTTTAGTCTTAGCTGACCGACCTTTGAGCCATTTCTTGACAAAAATACAAGAACTAGTCTTTTTGTAGAGTCTGTCTGTCTCTGATGTCCTCTCTCGGACCTTAAATATCAATGTTGCAATTATGGTGAGTTTTGCGAACTCAATGATATAACCGTCCTTGATGGTTCACCTAATTCATACCACATATCAAATCATTTGAGCACATAATTCATAATTTTTGATTTAACAAATTGCACCACATATCATAAAATTCACACATATCCCAATCTCATTTAAGTTCATATTCACATTACAATTCAATAAGTCAATTACACTTAATAAGTGTATATGCAATATTCATGTGACCCACTTTCAATTATTATGTTGTTGTGACTGAGTGCCTAAACTGTCCCGTATCCATTGTGGATACCAGGCTCATTAATACTATCCCTTACCCATTGCGGATACAAGGCTTATTGTATATATCGAGCTTTTGGCTCTATACCACATTTTGAAGCTTTAAGCTCATTTTCGGTGGCTATTCATGTTATAACTATCATTATCTGATCATGCATTCATGTATGAAATGCATCTCATTCATATTCAATCAATTATATTTTCAATCATTTCCATTTTCAATCTCATTCCCATTTAATCACATTTTAGTCATATATACATATATCATCGGGCCTTAGTCTGGTATTTGAAAAAACATGTTAAGTAACACATATTTCACCAAATTCACATTCAAGGAACACTTCAATATCACATTCATCAATCAAAATCCTCGAACCTTCATGTTTAGAATCAGTACAAACAGTTCATTCCACATTCAATACAGAATCTATAGTAAACAAATATTAAGTAAGACCATCAATGTTACTCATAAATTGCTCCAGAAAGCTATTGTCTTAAAGTCCCAGCAATTTCTGGATGATGACGCTCTAAATGCTCCTCTATATCATGCAAAACACATTTACACATATCACAATTTTACATAATGGTATAAGTATTTATTTATGCACACCTATGTATATAAAATCTATCCAATGCATGTTTAATGACAATCTGGGGTATTTTTCCATCTTTCACAGCACATGAATATGTACTTAGGGTTTGCACCTCAATAAAACAATTGGAGTATAATATCATAACTCCATTGATCATTTCAGATTTGTTTCTGAAAAAAACTTTTAGGTTAACATTTCATGAGTACTCAGACCAGGTAAATGGAGTAATTTGGCAACACTTCCTCCAGAAAAATGTTCCTTATCGTCTTAACTTTCTAATGACACTAAGATCATACAATTTGATTTATTATTCTATGAGTTATGCTCACAATACTACAGACTGAGTACCTTTGAAATTTTGGTTAGTGCATGATCATGCTTTCAAGTTGTACAGCTCATATCTCTCAATTAAAATATCTAAAAATTACAAAATTTATACCAATTGAAATCTAAGAGAATAAGCTACAACTTTTGTGAAGACACCTTTATCTGATTCGGCCTACATCAATACATTTTATTCAATAACAACAGGATATGATTTCTGTCTCGGGTAGTGTTATAGCCTAAGCCAAGACTCAATTTTAAGCCAAAAATTTGAAATTATTAGAGATAGAATTAAAATTCGAATTCTTCAGAAAAGTTGTATATATATGTCTCTAGTTTAATCTTAATCAATAATAAACCCATTTGGAATCAATAGATCATGATATAATCAAAATACTGAAGTATGTTAAATGAAAATATTCTAGTTCATAATATTCCAGCAGAGTCCCTCACTTTCAGCCAATCAATCTTTTTCAAATCAATTCAAATGGCTTTAAATTTTTATGGAAAGGAAAAACAATGTCTTAAGTGTCTAATAACATCAATTTCATGCATTTTGGTTTAGTATCGTGCACGTTATAATCAAAATATCACATACTACTCTCATACCTCGACAAAACTCAATTCTCAACTTCAAGACAAATTTCAAGACTTTTAAGGGCATAATTCAAATTTGATTCCTTCGTGAAAAATTATTGTTATGGTTTCAACATTTTTTTAGCAAAGTGGTGGCTTGGAGATAGCTTTCTAGGAGAGGCTTTACACCATAGAGATGGCTACAATGTTTTTTTACTCCATTTACCTTAGCTTTTTCATTAGTTTTTAGCTATAATCTTTTGTTCATTCGTTACTTTCCATAAGCTCAGTTATTCTCTTCCAATTTCAATGCTTTATTTTCTTATGTCCAAATCTATTAATATTCATTCCATTAATTTAAAGCTTTCCTAGTGCTAATCATATTTTTACATGTCTAGAATATTTAGAATGAACGTTTGATGGATTTTATGGTTGAAATTTATGAATTTTGTAAGGAACCTTTATGTTATATCAATAGATGTTTATTCCTTCAATTTTTCAACTTTAATCTTGGTTGTTTGAGCTTATTTATGTGCTTTTTCAGGTCTAAGTTTATTGGATATTTGAATGTTTAATGGTTTATATTTTGGGTTTTTGCTTATTTGTGATGCTTTTGATTAATTTGTGCTTAATAGTTAGGATTTATGCATATTGTTAGGTTTATGATCAACTAATTTGGGTTTTTGTGCAAGTTATGTATGCTGAAATTTTTATTTTGATGCAATTAGTTTAGATTTTGTAATTTAGGTTATTATTAGTTATTTGTTAGTACAAAGAGTTTTGATTTCTATTAAGTTAGTGTTGAATTTTGGTTTTTATTTCTTTGTTTATAATTTCAAGTCTTGGTTTTATTTAATTAAGTATGAGTTTTGTTTATTTAATGTCTATTTTGCTTAATATGGACATGTGTGGCTAGACTACTTAGGGGTTTGGAGATATTATAAGGATGAAGGGATGGATATTGTAAGAATGGAGTTGAACTTGTCTTGAATTGGTGCTTGTAAGTCTAGGTTCGTTTGGGACTTAGGATAAATGTCATGAATTAGGAGTTGCTTATAGGCTTGATCACCTTTTAGGTAACTTTCTAATCTGAAGGCTATGGTTGAGCGTGTGATATGCAATAGTCCATAGTGACTCCAGGAAGTAGCAATGGGTTAGTTGAATTTATCAGAATACTTAATTAACTAATCTAGGATCCCATACCTTTAGGTTACACCTTTCGAGCTTATTGTTGATTTCAAAACAAACTAGTAGTTTTATGCTCAAAATCGCAAGTATAGGAGTCGTAACTTGTAGTAAAAAGTGGATATCAATCCTACAAGGATTGTGCTTAGACACCACTGATTAAACCCAAGTTTTCTATATTATTCAGTGGTATTTTTATAATTTTTGTTGTACTTTTCGGCTCTTTTTTTGGATATTGTGCTCAATTTATTTCAAGAGTGCTTGTTTTGAATTAACAAAGTTTGAGGGTAAAATTGTCATAAATAATTAGTAATTACACTCACTTGGTTTATAGGACAATTGATATTGCAAGCTATTGTTTTTCATTGCAGGACACTCAAGAAGTGGGGCCAAGAGTAAAGACCAAGAAATTGCTGAGTCAGAAAATCAAGGAAGAAGACCTTTTGGGACAAGTTAGCCATGGCAAACTCTCCACTTTGCCGCTGCGAAACATATGAATCAATAGCCCAAACCCTTTTGGGAAAATTTGGCCGCGGCGAACCCATTACTTTGCCACGGCGAAACCTTCAAATCAATAGCTCAAACCTTTTGGGAAAATTTGGCAGCAGTGAATTCATCACTTCGTCATGGAAAAAAATTCGAAGCAGCTACCTGAAACCTGAGTCATTTTTGGAAACCTCACTTACCCATACATATGACCCGACCCGAACATCATTAAAAAAAACCTATTTTGGGATAAGTAGGAGGGAGGTAGTAGAGAAATTTTTTTTTTTACACTCTCCTTCATCTTTTCTCTCGAGAACAACTCTGACCTCCTCCATATTTTCTTCCACTGTTAAACCTCCACCATGGGTGATTCAGATGCATTCCAAGTTATGAAGTTTCTGGGTTTAATAAGTGGCTAGGCATTTCTTTTCCTCTTGAAGGTACAACAATGGCTGGAGTTCAATGGGCTGAAAAAGTGGAGTAGTTTTATCCATAGTTTAGCTATGAATTTATACATCCTAGGTCTAGGATTTATGATTTGTAGATGAGTTATTTGATTATGGTTTTAATCAAATGTTGGATATTCGTTATGTGTAGGATGGATTGGTTTATGTAGAACTTTGAGCTTAAATGCATATATGTCTATTTGAAATCTTGTTGATTCTCTTTTGTCTTGTATGGTTGTGTTTGATGTTGAGATGATTTTAGATTCCATTTGACCGATTGCATTAGCTAATCCTATTACACACATTAAGAGCACTTAACGGGATTTTAAAAAATGGAGTCTCATTGATTAAGATCCTAGACTGGAAGAGTCTTTCAAGGATTACATTTTAAAGCTTAGTGGTTTCTACTCTCACTTTAATCAATTTCGAACAATGATGGCCAAAACTCACTTTCAAGGGGAGATTATCACTATTTAGTCTTTTGCGTTTTTTATTCTTCAATTTTCTATATCCCTAAAATCGAAAAGCATTCATTTTTAAATTTCAATTGGTTCTACTAGTCAGTTCAAAAATAAAAAAAACCCTTTTTTTTCCTCCAAATTAGTTTACATATCATGACATATAGGTTAACTTAGACTCAATTGTTTAGGTTTTGGTTAAGTGAACGACCTGAGGTTACACCCTATAGTGCATTTCTTGGAATACTTTGATTCAGCCTCCAAGAGCTGATCGTAAAAGGACAAATCAGTGAACCTCATGTTTCATGCAAGGACGAAGCATATTGAGATAGATTTTCACTTTCTCAGAGAATGAGTGGCAGCAAATTCTCTGGATGTTCAATTTATTTCATCATCAGATCAAGTGGCCGACATTTTTACTAAAATGCTCAATCAAGATATGTTTCACAAATTTCATCACCATCTTAACTTAGTTTCACTGGCTGAGATTGAGGGGAAGTGTCAGAGTTAGTCTTATCATTATTTAGTTTGTTAATTTTGTCTTTTGGGTTGTTGTAATTTCTACTCTCTTCTGTTAGATGTAATCCTTTCTATTGTATTTTTGTTTTATAAATTCATTGTTGGACCAATGGTCTCCTTATGCAGCCTAAACAAACCATCTCTAGAAACTTGCCTTCATTCACTCAGATCAGATAACCACCAATGATAAAAAGTAGCAACTAAATAGCTAAGAGTGGGTAACTAAAGAATAGCTTAATAGCCCATTACTGCACTACTTTCACTTACTCAAGTGAACACAACAATAACGAAACCTAAAGAGGCATAATATAGACATGTATGAAATTCTAATAAACCATAATATAGGCATGTGACAACATGCTGGGCAATGTTAATAGGGAGGCTCAAATAAATAAAAGAGATCAAGGTTGAAAGAATTAAGTTCAGGAAATGGCCGAAGCTTCTGGTTCTAGGTAGGCTTAGGTTGTACTGATGGCTGTTTCCAACATAAGCAAAGCGAATTATTTACCTAGTCCTTTGAAAAGATTTTTTTGGGAGAGTGTGAGGGATCAAGGTTGGCAGCTTTTAGGCATCAGAGAAAGTCCATCAAATCTTCTGTTTTAGTTACTCTGTTTTATTAAATCTTATTCATATATTTATATGGGGTTCATGTAAATGTGTGGATGAAATTTAATGAAATAAGATAGAAACACCATAACCTATACAGAAGATCTGATCCTAGGCAAAAGCTGTAAAGCATTCTCTATATGGGCTTACAATCAAGACGGTGAGACAAAATAGTTAGTTGATAGAGAAGAACTATGGTGGGTCCTAAACAATGACAAACACTTTAAGAGATTATATAAGGAACAGTGTTATTGTAGCTAAATATAGATAAAAAGTGAACGAACATTTCTAGAGTTATTTATTCAAGAATATTTAATACTAAAATAAAAAAATGGTAAATTGAAATGACATATCAAATTTATATAAAGAATGTGATATGTTTGTATTTATTCTATCATAATCCGTATTCTATAAATTTTCAAATAACTCAACATTATTAGGCTATTAATAAAAACAATAGTAATTTAATCAAGGGATTTCATGAATTCTAAATTAATTTCTTTTTAAATTAAACATTGTACTCATATAAATGCTTTATCTTAAGACACAATATTATTTCTTAAAGGTTGAATTGATTTATTATCAATAATGATTTTTATTGCTTCAATTTATTTTAGGAGAAATAATTAAAATATATTCTGATTCACACGTGGAAAGTATAAAACACATTGACTAGACATCTGTCCAACCTTTCTTCTTCAAACCTGTAGACTGGTTTCTCTATAACCCAAATTACTTTTCTGAACCCAAGATATTGTATTATTTTAAAAAATAATTCACTACTATATTTTCTAATATCAAGATTTATAACAAAATTATTATCATAAAATTTGATTAAATTATATTTTTAGAGAAGAATAAACATGTCGTAGTCAATAACACCTTTCACGTTAAAAAAATTCTTTTAATTATTTTTATATAAAATTTAGAAGGCATAATATAAAGTCAAATTGAAAATAACATATTAGGTATTGAGCAAGTCATATATGCTATATTTCTCACAAAATTTTAAACAAAGTTAGATCTTCTCTCTTTTATCCAATAAGTTTAGACAACTTTATTCTAAACTATTAACAACTTTATTCTCAATGGTTCACCAATAAGGAAGTTCAATACCTTCTAATACATGATAAAGTTTACAAGTATTGTATGAGTATGTCATGATCCCTATTGCATATGTACATAATCTTATTAGTTTAATTGAAAGAGTAATGCAATTTTTCATGCATATGTACATAATATCTTATTAGTTTAATTGAAAGAGCAATGTAATTATTCATACTTTTGGGTCTACTAGCTATAAATCAAGTTAGAATATGAATTGTTTATAGTAAAACAAAGAAGAGCTATAGATAGCCTACATGTTATTAGAGCTTAATAACTTGTTGAATTGAGATATTGATGATAGCTTTAAGTAATTCATATATCTTGTACGTAATTCAATCATTCGTTGTGTCTAAGCTCTCAAATTTATCCTAATTTATAAAAATAATAATATGTTTTTAGATATATTAACACTATTACTATACAAAATATGTCACCTTCGAAGCATAAAATGCCTGTTAGATTTTGCAGTCTATTGATCATATTATATTAAGGATTATATGGCAATTAAGGGCATACCCTACTATTAAAGTAAGGGAAATAAGGTTTTATATGATGCATATTGATTATCTAACCATTTTTAAGCTTAGAGGATCCATATCATGAGTTTTTTAATAGACCATATTTGCACCAGCTAGGTCCACACCCTAAATCTTATTTAATAACCTATTTTCTTAAGTTAGATTTTGATATACATTTTCTCCTATACTAAATCGTTATCATATAATACCTCCTATAATTGTAGATATACAAGCCTCCTAATTTGTTATGTGAGCCTTTAAGAAGAGATCTTCCTCCAATAACTCCTCTTTTAGAATAAATGGAAGGACATTTGACCTTTTTCTTTTATTGATGCTTTAGTCTAACTTACACAAGTTTTTTTGAAGCCCCAATCATTCTTATCAACCAAATAAAGAAATAAGTAGCTATTATTCCATCTAAGCATCCTTTTTGATGGTTTAGTAAGACTCATTTTAGGCAGAAATTCTAAGCTATACCAACTTAGAAGTTTGTCCAAAGGGTAAAATTGGAACATAAACCTAAAGAGTTCTATAATGAACTCAACATTTATTTAATGACAGACAATTTAGGAAAAAAAGATTATAGATGGAAAACTAACTTGAATCTGACTCAACTCGAGTCAGTAGGAAAAATTCCATTGCTAACTTTAAAGAAGATAAGCCACAAGAATGAGGACGAAGTTGACTTAGTGACAAATGTTTCTCATCTAATATTTAGTAATAGAAATCTTCTAGGAGAAGATTTATCCCACACTTGAAGTTATTATTGAGCATAGAGAAACATTTCCTCTCACAACAAAGAAAATGCCTAATAACTATAAAAAAAAGCATGAAGAAATATGTCATCATCCCTTAAAAACTACATACTTTAATTCTACCTATGTAGTTCTTAACCTCAAACCTCATTATTATCATATGACAAATGATAACTAAACATTTTGTCTCTTTTTGTAACACCCCACTACCATAAATTACAAACCGGAACACCCTGTGGACATTCTAGTATATAATCTATAATAATGGTGTGTTAACTATCTCACCTTCACTTTATAACATGGCAACTTATCCAACTTAGTCATGGAATCAACTAGTATACATAAAAGTCACCCAAATATATATATATAAACTGCAATCCTCTTTTCATTGTATAAAAACCCAAAATTACATTATAGCTTTACAAAACTATGCGAATATATACAATGTTAAAACCCTATACATAACATACTGCTTGAAAGAGGAATTGAACAAAACTACTATTTACTCCTTTAGTCTTAACTGACTGACGTTTGAGCTATTTCATCTTCATAAAAGTACAAAAATTATGCTTCTTGTAGGGTCTCTCAGTAGCTAATGTCCTCTCTCGGTCTTGAAATGTCACTGTACAATTTTGAGTGAGTTTTGCAAACTCATTGAGGTAACCATCATCAGTAGTTCACTCAATTCATACAACACATCAATACACGTAACATATAATTCACATCTTTGCATTTTGCATGTAGCATCACATATCACATATCACATTCTCATTCAAATACCAGATACCAATACATTGTAATCAACCAAACACAAATATTACAATGTATATGCAATGTTCGTGAGACTCACTTTCACTTATTATTGTTGTTGTTGTGACTAAGTGCTTTTTTACTAACCTATATCCCTCATGGATACCGAGTTGTATCAAATAATTTCCCATATCCTTTAGTGGATGTCGGGTACTTTCACAACTGAGCCTGAGGCTCTGATCACAGTATGAGCTTTAACCTCTTTACAATGGTGACTTTGGTCACAATTGCCTTTATCTTCCATGCATTCATACAATGGAATGCTTCACATTTTCATATTATCAATCAATAACCTGATTTCACATTCACATTCAAAACACATTTATCATCGGACTCTGGTCTGGCATTCAAAAAGATTGTTGGCTAACATTTATTTCATCCAATTCACATATAAGGAGCACTTTAATATCATATTCAACAAATTAGAATCTTCGGACCTTCTTGTCTGGAATCAGTATAATCAATCACACATTCATAAGATAATTTAAGCATAATCAAAACAAAAAATTAATTGAGTGAGACCGTTTAAGTTACTCACAATTGCTCCCTTTTTGTTTAATGCTTGGAAGTTCCAACAATATTTGGAAGTGATCGCTCTACTTGCTCTTCTATATATAATCAAATACATTTATATGTCACTCATATGTATTTTCTTATAATTAGTCATAAATACATTTATGAATGTATCATGTAACATACATGTTCAATTACAATTTTCAAGTATGTTTCTTTAATACTCTTTATAATCAATTTCAACACCTTCCAAACATTCTTTTAATCCTTAATCCCCTTTTATTCACTTTAATCCCTTTAGTCAACATCATTTAAATTCATTTAAGAGCTCATTTAAACCTACATACTTCATATGGTAACACCCTTACTTGAATTAGGTTGAAAAACATCCAAAAATATCACTTTTTTAGAAAGCCTCTCAGGTTATGATCATGCTTATGCATGATCGTGACTTTCTTCCTTCATCAGCAGAATCGTGATCATGCTATCTCACGATTGTGACTTCCGTCATGCTTCAGCAAAGTCGCGATCGTACTGATGCATGATCGTGACCTGCTGTGTTTTCTTCCTTCTTTAATGCCATTTTGACCTAGAATTAGATGTTTTTAGGCAACACTTTCTTCTAATCAAAAGTTTGTCTTTGTCTTAAGTTTCTAATGACATTAAATTTAGATATTTTAGTTTAATATCATGCAAGTTATATTCAAAATATTCTATACTGTTTTCTTATACCTCAATAGAACACAACTATCATATTCAAGCTAAATTTCAAGACTCTTAAGGACATATTTCAAATGAAAATTCTTTATGAAAAATGTAACCATATGCCTCTAGTTTAATCTGAATTAAGAATCAACTCATTTGGAAATTTACAAATCAAAATAGAGCCAAAATACCAAATTATGATCAGTGAAATCATTTCAGTTCATAATATTCTAGCACACCTCAACATTTTCATCCTAAATTTATCACTCAATCTTTTCTGAATGAATTCCAATGTTCATAAATTTTCATGGAGAGGAAGAACAATGTGTTATGAATTCGTTGGTTGAATTCTCATATCATCTGAGTATAGAAGCCTTTGATCAGAGTTCTTCGTTTGGCTAATAGTGATGAGAAGGCAATAATAAGTTACTTTTATGATGTCATAGAGAGGTGGAAGGAAGTAATTAAGGCCGATTTATCTTTTTTTATACACCTTATTTTGTATTCATCAATGAAAGGTGATAATGACATCTTTACTCTCTATTGTTTGCTGCTATGACATTTATGAATTCTAGTTTTTATTTTAGATTAGGTTTCATAAAGAATGTTGAGACTAATAAGGGAATACTATTAACTATCATAATAATTGTTTTATATGAGATGGTGTAAGATCTTCTTAGCTCGCAAATTAAGATATACAATAATGTTTGCGGTGATTATAGAATGCTCATTAAAATTTGTCAAAGGCACAAATTTATTTTACTTGTTTAAAATTAATCATCACCTTTCTGTTTATAGTTTTTTTCTTACAATTGGTTAGTGGGACTATGTGAAATAGTTTTTCTAGAATTGTAAAAGTTGTAATTCAAAATTTGAGTTAATATATGAGTACAACTACGTATGAAAGGACTTGAAGCACCTTTGAATTCATTTATTAAAAAACAAGATTGGAACACATAACATGATAAATGGTATTATTTTCCTGGACTTTAATCGTGAGAAAAACCATTCTATTACATTTCTTATTAATTTTTTAATTCAAATTATGTGATTTTTTATATTGCAAATTCACAATTATACGTTATTTGCAAATTTTTGTTATATTTATTCCAGTCATACATGTATGGACTTTAATTCGATTTTCTTAGCATTCAAATATGCTTTAATAAATAAACTGTTCCAAAGAATATCTTATTTTATAATGTAAAGTTAGTAAAACAAAAGCATCATCTCATATTTGATAAAGCAAACATATAAAAGTTGGGGGGGGGGGGGGGAAATTGTATATGACTTAAAAAATTTTGCAAGTTACTTTCAATTCGTATAAAAAAGCATGGTCTATTAAAAATTAAAACAATAGGTGCCTATCAGACGATAGTAGCCTATTGAATGACAAGAGCTTGCTAAAGTATAAGTCCTGTTGAAAATAATAAAAAGAAAGGCACTCATTAAAGTGGAAGTAACCATCAGCAAGTTGAAAATAGAAGGGGCCTATTATAAAAGTGAAGGAACCTCTTGCTGAAATGAACACACACGTAAAATATAACTCGAAAATATAAAGGATAAGGAGAGAGAGAGAAGAAGGATGCAATCGATTTATACTAATTTAGCTTACAACCCAAGCCTACGTCCAGCCTTCAGGTATCCAACTTGAGTGTTTCACTACAAAATCAAGCAGTAATTTGACGAGCCTCTTCAAGCTTATGAGTACATATGTTTCAAGGTTCTTCAACCGTTCACACTCGAAGTGTATAGCAAGCTTCTAAAAACTCACAGAAAAATAAAATGTAGAATAAAAACAATTTCTCTCTTAATAGAGTGATTTCACTATCTAAGGCACAATAAGAATGATACGACTCTTAAGAATATAGATGCTGCCTAAATGTTTCAAAAGTCTGTGTTTGCTCGTTGCTTCACAAATGTTGTTGCTCTTCTCTAATTAATCAATTTCTTCAACTAGTTGTTGCTTCACTTGTATCTTTAGTAAACTGGATGGATTTCAATCTGAATAATTTCAATGTCATCTTTGCCAAAAATCTTCTAGTAATCACGGGGATAATATACAACCTTCATAATTAGTAGGATCCTTTCGGATAAACGATTTCTAATAAAGCAAGTTCATAAAGAAAGTTCCTGAAAGAAAGGAAACATATTTGTTATGATTTTATTTCCTTTTGAGAATTAACCCGTTAATAATAAAAGGAAATAAATCCAATTTAAATTTAGAAATATTATATATTTATCATCAAAATCGTTACATATAAACCTTCAGTTAACAATCTCCTCCTTTTTGACAATGACAAGTAATAATAGATATATTTTTCAAAATTCAAAGAGATAAAAGATGATTTCGAAAGATACCTGTGACTTTTATATATCCATACAAAATTAGAAGGAGCCTGTCTTTTAAGGAACCTATAGTTAATATATTACAAATTTTCACAAGTTCAACAGCAGAATTAATCACATAAATAATCAAGGAAAATACCTATGATTTTATATGTTTAGACATAATTAGAAGGAGCTTGTCTCTTAAGAAAGGAAACTATTGTTAATATATCACAAATTTTCACAAGTTCAACAGTAGAATAAATCACATATACAATCGAAGTAGCATTGAGAAATATATTATCATATATGTAAAAATATTTTTAAAAAATTAACATAAACTCTCCCCTATTTTCATTATAAAAAAATAAAGTATAGGGAGGAAGTGAAATAAAACAAAATGAAATAAAGGGAAAGAATAAATAATGCATCAAACAAAATCACTAGTATAAATAAGCCAAGCAAAAAGCAAATAGCAACATAGTTATTGAAGAGATTCAAGGATTCTTCTAAGCAAAATCTACATGTCAAGAAGTTGATTCTGCATGCTATCTATTTGTTCTTAATTGGCTTGAAAATCATTCAGCTGTTATTGAAGATTTGCCCTATTTTCTTCCTGAGGAAGGATAGAAGTTTGTTGGTCTAGAGTAGGAACTAAGTTTTTTGCTACTCTTTAAGATCTTTTATCTACCCAAACATTATTTTGCATTCTGTATCCAAACTGATAGGGAATGGAAGAGTGAAACTTAGTTGGTGTGTACCAATTCAGATTTACAAAAGGAATTCTATAATGGTTGAAAATCTTAGTGAGTAACATTCCATAAGGTAGGCAATTGGTGGTATTCTTATGATTCCCCTTATCTACCATGAACCTCAAGATCACAGCTGGAAGGTTCATTATGTTCCCTTTTAGCAAATTATAAACCACGTAAGTGTCCAGCAGGTTGCAACTTTCAACTGAGCTACTTTTGGGAAAAATTAAAGTAGCTGAAAGTGATGAAAGGCATAATGGTATGAAGTTTAATTGTCTACTCCAAGGTCTTCCATCTTAGGTGATTTCACCATGAAGGCAGATGGATTTGACAACTTCGACTAACTCTAAATCATCAACATCCCACTTATGATAGAGAAAATTATTTCTCCCTATAGGAGCCACTTCCAGTATATCTCCTAAGATTTCCTCAGAAATTAAAATTTCATATTCATGCATCCTTGAAACAATGGCTAGTTTTTCATTAATTTCTTCCTTTTTTATATGTGTGAAGAATATCCTGGCTAGCTCATCACATACTATCTTATTTGATTTCAGAAAATTTTCCTAACATGGCAATAAAGTAAGGAGAGATAGGTATACCTATGTCATCAAACATCATTGGAGGCAAGATCCGCCCAGTAATCACCTTTCTTTTCTTGTACTGCATTTTATAGAGAACTTTAGCTTTTGTTGATTGAAACATTTTTAGTGGTATTAATATCTTCAATCATATGCGCTTTCACTTCTATATTTCTTCCCTTTTTTTCTAGATTCTTTTTCTTTTTTTTAAACATCAGGGTTTTCTTTTTGTTTAGAAATTCTTGCTTTGCAAGATGTTCTCTAATTCATGGTTTCTAATCAACCGAGAATGTTCTTCATCTAAATCATCATCATTTATAACCCAGTGCACTTTTGATACTTGGGGCTTAGAGGAGATAGGTTCAGTAACATGAGCTTCACCATGACTATAAGCAAAAGTTGGAGCTTTTTTTTCCTTTTAATCTGGTTTATGCGATTGTAAGAGCAGTGGATAAGGTTTAGAAGATTTCAGATGAAAATAGAGAGTTAGAATGTATAGAGTCAAGGGTGACGCTTCGAAGAACAATAAGGGTGAGTAGAAGAGAGAAGTCTGTTTTTGGTATATTAAGCGTTGATCTCGTGTGGAGATGAACGTCATATGCTAATATAGGAAGTGTGATCATTTGTGTATCTTTTGACAGATTTATATAGTCATTTGCCAGAACTTTGCGCTGATCTTTAAATGCTAAAATGACAAAACAATGGAAATTACCTTTTTAGTACATGCATAATCTTGCTCTATTAAACTGAGAGGAGCCTTCTGAAGTGAAGGGGCCTTCTAAACTAGAAGAAACTTGCTAAACTAAGAGAGGGTTTCTAAGGAAGCATAACAGAAGGAGTCTGCTAAAAGAAATGTAAAGACAAGTAGTAGAGAACATTAATACAGAAATAATATCAAAGAGTTTGCACATACTAAGTTCTTTTCTTAACACACAAAATCTATCTTTAAAAAATGGCTTGGTAAAAATGTCATCTACTTGATTCTCAATATTAACATGCAAAAGACCAATGGTTCCTTTTAAAATATGATCTCTAACAAAATGATGTTTGATTTCTATATGCTTAATCCTAGAATGATGCACATGATTTTTAGAAAGATTTATAGCACTAGTATTATCACATAATATAGGAATATAAGAAAAATTTAGAAAAAATTCCTGTAGTTAATGCTTCATCCCTAAGATTTGAGCACAACAGATGGCAGTTACTATGTATTCTATTTTAGTCGTAGAAAGTACTATGCAATTTTGCTTCTTGTAAGACCAAGATACTAGACATCCCCCAAGAAATTGATAGTAACCACTTCTGCTTTTTCGATCAATTTTATGACCTGCATAATCTATATCACAATTTCCCACTATGTCAATTGAATCAATTTTTAGAGATCATAGTCCAAAATCCATAGTTCCATGTAGATATTAAAAGATTCTTTTGACTACTTGAAGGTGACTTTCTTTTCGATTTGATTGAAAGCGTGCGTAAAGACACACACTAAGCATAATGATTGGTCTTAGCCTTGTAAGATATAGTAGTGATTCAATCATTCCTCTATACCTTGTCTGATCCATGGCTTTGCCTTCATTTTATCAAGTTTAGTTCTAGTGTACATGGGAGTACCCATCGGGTTGGCATTCTTAAAATGATATTTCTTAATAAGTTCCTTTATGTATTTGTCTTGGCTAATGAAGATTTCCTTTTCTGTTTTTCTAATTTGTAATTCGAGAAAGAATGATAATTCTCCCATCATGGTCATTTCAAACTTCGCCTGCATTAATGCTGAGAATTCTTCACAGAAGGATGGATTAGTAACACCAAATATTATGTCATCAACATATATTTGCATTTTGAGTAAATCATGCTCCTTTCTTTTAATAAGATTTTATCAACCTTTCCTCTTTCAAAGTTATTCTCAAGCAAAAAGTTACTTAACCTCTCATACCATGCTCAAGGAGCTTGCTTTAAACCATACAGAGGATAGGTTAACTTTATCACATAATCTAGATGGTTTTCATTGCTTAATAAATACTTCTTCGTTAATATAACCATTTAAGAATGCACTTTTAACATCCATTTGGAACAACTTGAAGTTTCTATAGCATGCAAAGGTAAGTAAAATTCTAATCGAATCGAATCTAGCAACAAGTGTATAAGTTTCATCAAAATCAATACCTTTCTGTTGATTGTAACCTTGACCTAGAAGTCTAGCTTTATTTCTTACCACCTTACCATTTTTGTCAAATTTGTTTCGAAATACCCACCGAGTCCTAATGATTGACTTATTTTAAGGACGAGGTACCAAATTCTAGACATTGTTTTCGTCAAATTGATTCAGTTCATCTTTCATGACTGAAACTTAGTTTTCGTCAGTAAGGGCCTCTTTAACGGTCTTTGGTTCTATTTGTGAGATGAGAGCAATAAAGTTGTTCTTGAATGATGATCTTGTTCTTAGACTTTTAGAGGGATATCCAAAAAAAATTGATGTGTATCAAGACCTCTCCATTCTCTTAGTGTTTTTGTAGCATAGGCTCCTGCTGTGATGAAGGAGCCAGCTCTATTCTAGCTTCAGAGGGGCTTTCTTGATTTTGTAATTCTGAAGGTATTATAGGTGTAGTTTGATTCTCTGAGGTATTTTTAGGTATTAATGGAGGCCTTCATCAAATATCACATATATTGATTCTTTTATCTTCTTTGTCTTTTATTATATACTCTGAATCCTTGACTAGCTGAACTGTAGCCCAAACCTATGTAAATCTAGAGTAATCATCTACTAAAACAATATCGTAATGTTAACTACCAAAAAGTTGAGTCCTAATGGGACCGAATAAATCCATGTGCATAAGTTCAAGTGGTTAGCTAGTGGACACAATATTTTTAGGAGGAAAGATGCTTCTAACTTGTTTACCTTTTAAACAAACCTGATTACTGTTAAACTTTAAGGTCGATAGTCCTCTTACTGACTCATTTTGGACAATTTTAATATAATGCTTATACTGGGATGTCCAAATCTTTTATTCCAGATAAACGAATCCTTTTATAGAGAGACAAAACATTTAATACTTTGTAAAGACATATCTTCCAGTTGAGTACAATATATATTTTGATTTCTAGGACCATTATATTCAATATTATCATTATGAATATCGACAATTTCACAATGAGATGTATAGAAAATGAATTTGTAACCTTTATCACATAGCTTCCTCACACTTAATAGGTTATGTTTCAAATCATCAACAAAGAGAACATTATTAATAGAGGTAGAGGTAGAATCACCAATTTTACCAATTCTGGTGACCTTTGCTTTATTTTTGTCTACAAAGACAACATTACCTCCTTCCTTTCTTTCAATGTAGTTGAAGTGTGATATTTTACCTATCACTTGTCTCGAACAACCACTATCAACTATCCATTCATTTTCTATTTGTCTCGTTTTGAAACATATTTGTAGAAAGCATTATCTCATTTTAGGTACCTAAAATTTTCTGGGTCCTTTTGGGTTAGTAGCTTGACCTTTTGGTCTCCAAATATATTTCTGAGATAATTTCTTTTTACAAAAATTTCAAGAATGAATAATGTGACCATATTTACCACAATAATCGCACAAAACAGATGAATAATAATTGTCATTATTTTTTCCACTTAGCAGGTTCCTGTTATTTTGGCTATAGCTAATGCTGGATTTAACAAAGAAGTTTTTGTATGGCCTGATATTGTTATTTTCATTATATCCTATTCTGGCCTTACCCAAAATGCATTTACCACTACCAAGCAATGCATTAAGATTCTTCCTTCCATCAACGAAATTTTCCATATCTTTTTTAGAGATAAGATCTTTCCAACACTTTTCTCCTTTTCAAGTTTTAAGACGAATACCTTTTCTTTTAACTGTCTTACCTTATTGGAATCATTTTTTAGCAGTGTATTTTTCAACTTAGCTACTCTTTCTTCCAGAACTTCCTTTTCAGAAACCTTTTACTTATAGTTAACCTCAAGAGACATTCCTAGTTGCCAAATCCTCATTTATAGATTTTAATGATTTAATCTTACTCTTCAGAGATGCGTCATTACTCTTGGACTTCTCAACTTCTTCGAAACACTTTATGTCAACCTTTTGTACTGATCATGCAATTCATTATATGTATTTTTCAATTCATCAACTTCAATATCAGAGTCAGAGTATAGAGAAAACGTTGCTGACTTCTTTTGACTCTTCTTTTTCAAACTTTTCTAAATCCTTATCTAAACAAGCTACAGTCATTGCTTGCTTTCTGGATTTTCTGTTCTCTGGCTTGTTGTTTTGAAGAAGAGGACATTATGGTCTTTTATGTCCAGGCTTCTTATAGTGATAACATATGATTTGATTGTTTTGTATATTGCTATTGTTGCTGCTACCTTTTGATAGGAACTTATTATTTCCAGCTTTCTTCTTTCATTCTCTTTTCTTCATCAGCTTCTTTTTATAAAAGCGTGCATATTTTCAAACCATATAGTTGAACTCTTTATCTCATCTATTTGTAATTCAGTATCACTTTCATCACTGTTTCATTTGCCAGTTGTTTTTAGTGTCATTCCTTTTCTGCAGGAGGATCCTTCATCTTGTCTAAGCTCGGTTTCATGGATCATTAGATTTTCTCGTAGTCAGTCAAGTGAAATAGTGTATAGATCCTTTTCCATTTCTAGAGTTGTCACCTTAGGTCTCCATTTCCTTTGATACTGACCTTAGAATCTTTGTTACAAGCTCGTCATTAAGATAGATGTTTCCCAAGTTCTGCAAGGCTGTGATGATATTGTTGAAGCGTTCGAATAATTCATCGATGGTCTCTCCCTATTTCATGCCAATAGTTTCATATTGATGCACTAATAGACTTATTCTATGCTTCTTTACCTCATTCGCTCCTTCAAACATGATTTATAGTTTGTCCCATATTTCCTTTGCTATAGAATGGTAGGATATTTTCTTATATTCTTCTAGAGATAATGCTATAGAATAGTAGGATATTTTCTTATATTCTTCTAGAGATAATGCACACATCAAATGATTTTTGATTTAGTGTTCAGTTGTACATTTCTTCTATTAGCATCAGTCAATACTTCTACATTATTTAAATTGGGAAGTGTAGCTCCAACTCTGATGGCTTGTAAGACTTCAATATCTATAGATTGGAGATACATTGTCATTCTCTCTCTCCAATACGAGTAGTTGTTTCCATTGAAGTAAGGAGGCTTTGAGATGAATCTATCATGTGTTGTAAAACCAAAAATGTGAAACCTTACTCTGATACCAAATGATAAAGCAAACACACGCAAGAGGGGGGTGAATCGTGTGTAAATTAAAAAATTTCGCAAATTACTTTGAATTCGTATAAAAAATAGGAGCTTGTTAAAATTTAAAACAATAGGTGCCTGTCAGACGAAAGTAGCCTACTAAAGCATAAGTCCTGTTGAAAAAAATAAAAGGGAAGGCGCCTATTAAAATCAAAGGAATCGTCAGCAACTTGAAAACAGAAGGGACCTATTATAAAAGTGAAGGAGCCTCTTGCAGAAATGAAAACACACACAATATAATGCGGAAATATAAAAAATAAGGAGAGAGAGAGAGAAGAAGGATGCAGCCAATTTATATTGGTTTAACTTACAACCCAAGCCTACATCCAGTCCCTAAGCATCCAACTTGAGTGTTTCACTATAAAATCAAGTAGTAATTTGACGAGCCTCTTCAAGCTCACGAGTACATATTTTTCAAGCTTCTTCAACCTTCTACACTCTAAGTGTATAACAAGTTTCTAGAAGCTAAAAAAAATAAAATGTAGAATCAAAAATAATTTCTATCTTGATAGAGTGATTTCACTTTCTAAGGTACAATAAGAATGATACGACTCTCAAGAATATAGATGTTGCTCAAATATTTCGAAAGTATGTGTATGCTCGTTGTTTCATAATTGTTGTTGTTCTTCTTTAAATAATCAATTTCTTTAACTAGCTATTGCTTCACTTGCATTTTTTATCAACTGGATGTATTTAAATCTGGATAAATCCGATGTCATTTTTACCAAAAATCTTCCAATAATCACGGGGATAATATACGACCTTCATAATTAGTAGGATCCTTTCGAATAAACCATTTCTAATAAGGCAAGTTCATAAAGAAGGTTCTTGGAAGAAAGGAAGCGTATTTCTTATAATTTTATTTTCTTTTGAGAATTAACCCGTCAATAATAAAAGGAAATAAATCCAATTTGAATTTTGAAATATTATATAGTTATCATCAAAATCATTAAATGAAAACCTTGAACTAACATGATTAATTTGCTTTGCCAACTCTTCTCAAATAATAGTCAGTTATTCTTTATATAATAATGTTCTACCTTATTTGTTGAAGTTGGAAGTCTAACACAAGTTGGGCAAATGACTTGCAAATTTTGAGATTTTGTGATGAGATATAAGGGGGTACTTGGTTCATAGGTTTGTAAGACATCAATGGGCATGGAAGTGAAAAACATTGGTTGGTTATATATTATCATTGCATAAACAGTATTTTCATATCTTGAGTTTTAGGGATTAGTTCGTACCCCCTAAATATGTGAGAAATGAAAGTTATTCTTTCCTCCTTTTTTAGTAAAATAATATAATTAATTAAATATATTAAATATAATTAATTAAATATAATTAGTTAAAATTAAATATATTCTAAATATAATTAATTAGAATATATTAAAATTAAATATAATTAATTTATGTAAAACAAAAATTTAACAAAATTTTATTTTTTTCCTTTTTTAGTAAAACAATATAATTAATTATAATATGTTTCTCAAGATTTTTAACAAATCAACCAATATCAATAATAATGATAATCTTTCCTTCGTCCTAAACAGCCATAATATTTATAATGATTATATTTATTCTTATTTCTATTATATTCCTCGTTGTGAAACAACCTCTCCCTAATTCTACAGGAATAAAACGATGGTAAATAATAGTCACACAGACGTGATAATGTAAATTGTTATGTATAACTATTTTGACGTGATTTTAATAAAATATTAAAAAATTTCATGATATTTTTAATAGTTAGTAATTTTATAATAAAAATAATTTTTTAGAATGAATAAAAATATCGAAAACGTTTATGTTATTTTTTCCCCTAAATTATATATGTAACTTTCTTTCACTTCCATTGAAGAGGAAACTATTAAGAAAGGCTTTTTCTGAGGACATAAGGGAGTGTTGTGTGTTGAACACGGCAGCCGCAAGACGAAAAAAGGATGGGTCCAAAAGTAGGCACCGTCTTTTATGGAAATGAGGCTGATAGGGGATTCAATTAAAGACACACATGTATATATACACCCTCTTTTGTTTCTTTATTGCCTCTTCTTGACTTTGCATGGTGTATGCATTGCCTCAAGCTTCACTTCCTCCAAGAGAAAAGAAAGAAAAAGGCCAAATGAAAAGCAAAACGGAATTTGCACATGCATGTCCTAGGTTTCCACGCTACACGTCCTATATATAAAACCTAATCATTTTTACGAGCATTATTATCGTGCTCCAAAAGCCTAGTCATTTCAACTCCTATACATTTTTGTCCATTGTTGATTTTCCATCAGCACGGAACTAATCTTTCAAAATCTCAGGATTTTCTCAATTTCTTTCTTAGAAAATATCATGTTTACATCAAAATGATTTGTGTATTCTTTTTATCTCCCAACATTAATTCGATTCCATAATTTAAAAGAAAAATATAATGGCGCTTCTCGACGAAAGGAGAGAAAAGTAAAAGAAGGAGCTGCATCTACCTAATTCTTCCGAGTCCCTCCTTACAAAATTAAAGCAAGTTTGAACTTTGAGTTAGCAACCACGAACAAGACATCACATCTTTGCATAAAAGTCTTTGGTCATAGACTGCAAACATTTACGGTTCTCTTCTAAGGCGTGGACTTTAATTTCGCTTCATATCCTTATATCCTGATGACCTTGAGGCTTCTGATCAGTATTTTCATAGTCATCACGAAACACCAGCACGAGCCATGAAATCTTTTCCCAGAAGAGGCGTGAGGCAATACAGAAAATCTGAAGTTCCGCGCTTTCGTTGGACTCCTGAGCTTCATGAACATTTTGTTGATGCCATTGATAGCCTTGGTGGTAAATACAGTAAGTACTCTTGATGATCGTTTCTCCTAACGCTTTAGTGATATCAAGTCTGACCTTTTCCAAAACCAGACACGTTAACTAAGTAGAAGTAATGATCTTCCGAGATTCAATATCGAGCTTACTTGGTTAAGTTTTTGAAAACTTTAGGTTATATATGTGCACATATAAACCCAAAATAAAACCAAGAAAGAACTGGTAAAAGATGACAAATAATAAGTAAGATACAGTGACACGGTTATGGTTTTAATTTGCAGAGGCAACACCTAAGAGAATTCTGCAGATGATGAGTGTTAATGGGCTTAATATTTCTCACATCAAAAGCCATCTTCAGGTACTTATTTACCTTCAAACTTTTCTTTAATTTTCATCCTGAATTATTTAGAAATACATATTTATTCTTCCTTATCTTAAGAACTTTTTGATAAATAAAAATTTAAGTTCTAATCTCTTAAAAAAGTAGTAGATAGTTCAAGTTGCCAAACAATAATCTGAAATAGGCAAGAACTACAAGACAAACAAAAGGGAATAAAGGGATCAATTACTAATTATTGTGCTGCAAGGAATGAGGAAAAATGTATAGATCAAGTGTTCAATTATAAGCTAAAATTTCTCCTTGAATTATTAAAGCTTAAAAAAGGCCATGCAATTTATAATGTAACTTAGGAAATAGCATAAAGAAAGAGATAGAAAAAAAAGATGTTTTTTTAAGTACATGAAAAAAAGAAAAATGAAGAATGAAGAAAATACAAAAATACAAAAATTTGTTTTAATTACTAAACTTTTTGCAAATGCATATTTTTCTACAAATATAAACTTTGTATATATTTTTTTTGAAAAGTGAATGAAATTTTATTCATACTAGCACAAGATATTACAACATTACAATGAGATCCAAGTTACAGCTTGTTCATTTGAATACAAACAATTTAGAAGTTACAAGCAACCCAAACTTAGAGATTCTATCTACATTTCATGTCAGGAGTGAGTTTGTTTTGTACATTTTTTGCTGTCATGATCTCTCTAATCCAATTTAGGGTGTTACCAACTAGTTGATGCCTCCCAATGTTAGCTCTTTTGTACAATTTGTTGTTTCTTTCTCTCCAAATTGAGTAAATGGTTATGGTGAAAGCAGTATTGAAGAGCTCTGCATACTGCTTGAGTTATTTAGCTTTCTTAGTGACCTATCCAAGAGTCCATTCAATTCGTAAATCTGGAAGTGCTCCACTAGCATATGCAGCACCCTACTCTAAATGACTTAGGAATACCTACAGAGGAAAAAGATATGTTTCCTATCCTCTTCATCTTTTTGGGATAGCATACACATGGGGTCATATATACCAAACCATCTGTTTTTTGTTTTGATTATATTCTTTATCACAAGAAAAGTGATTAAGGAAGCTTTGGGGTTCAAGGAGTGTTTCTAAAGTAATTCATACCAAGGTACATCTCCCAGGTTTGTTCTACTGATTTTATAGCAAGATTCAATTGTAAAGATCCCTTGGAATTTAGAGTCCAAGCAATGTTTTCCTCTCTATGCAGATGATGGAGTTGAGGTAAATAAGTTGCCAAAGAGGAGAATCCTCTTAAATTTCCAAACCATTCTCCCTACTGGATGAGTGAAGAGATTTTAGCATTAGTAGGGATTTTGTTTCTCAAATGAACGATTTCATTTCTCAATATAAGAGGACCTAGATCAGTCTGGTTGTCATACCATAAATATATGTTTTCCCTATTTCCCAATTTATGCTTAATACAGGGATATAATAAGCTCCTCAAGGTCAACATATGTATAGAGTTCTAAAATTGTTCCCTATTGCTTATCACCTACAAGAAGTTTTGAATTTTATGATAAATTCATCAATCCATTTGATCCATAGAGCTCCTTTGTTAATATGTATTCTCCAAATCGTTTTATTCAATAGGATTTTTTCATAAAAGATATAGGAATAATCCTCAAGCCCTCTTCCTCTTAGGAGTAGTTATTTCCTCCCATTTAAATTTTACACCATTTAAATTTTCTAATTTTCCAAACTATGTCAATCTCCTTGATGACTCTCTTTTGCAGTAGAGATTGTGCACTGTAATGAACATGCAGGTTGTTAAGGACTGAATTGATTAGAGTAAGCTTGGCTATAAGGGATAAAAACTTGTTCTGACATGCATTGATTATGGCTTTGTACTTTTCAATGAGAGGAATGCAATAAAACAATTTTTGTTTAGTAGAAGTAATAGGGATGCTAAGGTATTTAAAGGGAGGACTATGAATTACAAAGCCTAAACTTCTACTCAAAATAGCTTGGTTGCTTACATCAAAAGAGATAAACTTGTTCCTCTTATTAGCATTGACTTTCAATCTTGATCAATCTATAAAAAGATTCAAAATGTTTAATTGGATTTTTGTGGATTGAATATCGACCACACTCAAAAGCATTAGGTCATCAATAAAAATCGAGTGATCCTGAGCTCTCTGAATTTATGGTGAAATTGGCATCTACCGTTGCAAGTAATAAGCTTACTAAGCATTTCGAAAAACCACCCTTCTATCGTTGGGATGAATAGGAAAGGGGATAGGGGATCCCTTTGCCTAATTCTCCTAGTGTTCCTGAAAGATTGAGTAGGAGCTTCATTAACTAGAATACTGAAGGATAAAGTTATGATACATTCCATAATCCACTTAACAAACTAATTTGAAAATCTAAGAGCTACTAGACAAGATTGAATAAACTTCCATCTAATGGTATCAAAAGCTTTGTAGAAATCAACTTTGAATAAACAACTTCTAATGGCTCTTCATGAATTGAAATCCTTTATTAACTCTTATATTAGAAGGATATTATCTCCAATAGATCTCCCAGTGATGAAAGATCCTTGAGCTAGATTTATAGCTTCCTTCGGTGCTATATTCAATTTGTTGGCTAATAACTTGACTATTACTTTGTAAAGTATGTTGAAAATTTAGAAAGTTCTATAATCCACCATGGAAAAAGAATTTTATTTCTTAGGAATGAGGAAAATGTAGCTGTAAATCATTTCTTTTACCATATTAAAGGTAGTAAAAAATTCTAGAACTACTTTAATGAAGAGATTGTCAATGATATCTTAGGTTTTCTAAAAGAAACAAACAGAGAACCCATCAGGTTTTGGCACTTTGGAAGGATGTAAACTGAATAAAACTCTTTTGACTTCTTAATGTGTGAAAGTGGTCACCAAAAGGCCCTTCGAATATTGAATGATGGTGTTGTTAAAGAATCTTTTTAAATTAAAATTTGTAGGAATGGATTCATTAGTCCTCATCAGATTGATAAAGAAATTCTTGGCTAGTTATTACATGTTACTCTGATTAGAGAATGTTTTCCCCATGTTATCTTATAGCTCTATAATTTTATTCCTCTTTCTTTCTACTAAGAAGGAATGATGAAAAAATTTGGTGTTGGCATCTTCCTCTCTTAACTAGTTAATCTTTGATTTTTCTTTAAAATTGAAATGTGTAAATTTAGAGCTTATTGATGCTCCTTTAGCCTTTGAGTTTCAACTGCTCTCTTGGCATTATTATGCTTGTAGCAATCTTATTGAGCCTTCTCAATTTGTTCTTGGTTTCAATAACACCTTTAATTTGATCTCTAACAAAACTCTCGAGAGCTAGTTTTACAAGTTTGAGCTTTTTTATGATAAACAAGTCTCCTTACTGCTTGTTGTTCTACGTGAATAATCTACCTGTGAAGCTAAGATCCACCAAGTTAACCATTTGGTCCAAATTAATGAGTTCTCTATAATTTCCTAGGTTATACCTTCTTCCTCCTTCTTCCTCCTTCTTCCTCCTGAGAAGATAGGATGCAATTAAAATATCCTGCTAGTAACTAAGGATTTGTTATTCCAATTTAAATAGCTTTGATGTCTTCTCATAAATTTTCTCTTTGGAATGATAAATTAGAAACATAGATCATTGATCATTGTTAAATCAAATTTAGAACGTAGACCAACAATTTGACATTTCAAATGCATAAATTGGTCATTTTTATATGTTACTTAGACATCTACCTTTTATAAAATCAAATAATCCTCCGATTGTAATGAAAAAGATGGTTTCAAAGGATTTTCCATTTTGCACCCCCCTCCCCCCCCAAAAGTAATGAAAAAGATGGTTTCAAAGGATTTTCCATTATACTCCCAAAAACTTGAGGCTATACTACATTCGAGGTAGCTTTATTTTAGTTTCAAGGAGCCCCACTATACAAGGCTTCTTGTCAAAAATGACTTCCTTCACAATTAAACTTTTTAGAGGATCATTTAGCCACAAGGATTGTCATCAGGGAGTTGGTCCCCTCTTAGCTTTTTTTTTCCTTTTCTTTTAGCTAATTTTCACCTAGAATTAGTGGCAAGATCCTTGACTTCTTCCTAATCCAATTAATTCTCCACAAGTATGGAAGATGTCCCTAAATTGGTTTCAGGCTCCAGCTATGAATTAATCATGTTAGTAACAATTTGATTCTCCTCCATTTCTTTAATTACTTTAATTGCTTATGTTTTTGTCTCTTCAGTGCCCTCCTTGCTAGAGTTTTTGAGATTTTCTGGGGTGTCTAGTCCTATGAGTTTTTCATGCCCTCCTGTCTTAAAAGCCTTTCTGGTGGCTTTCCATTTTTTGTTAACATTGTTAGGCTTTCATGGATAAGTGATGGGAATTGATTTCCTCACCATTTCTCCTTGTTCTCCCAATTTCATAACTGGAATGCTCTATAGTAATTGTGGATGTTTCTTAACTTCAACACATATTTTTGCAAAACAAATCCTCTCAATATTAGTTATTTGAGAGTCCATACATATTGGCTTCTTAAGGGAGCTAGAAAGGGAGCTTAGTCGTTCAATTGTCTAGAATTCTAAGGAGACATTGTGAAAATTAATCAAATAGGAAAGGTATCTATGTTACCTCTGTCATATTCAGTACCTACCTTCCATTACTAGATGAATATGGGTTGACCACCTATATGCCAAGGACTTTACTCTAGTATCTCATTTAAACAAGATTAAGAGTTGAATTTGACAATAAAATATCCATCTTCCATCAACATTGTTTTTTCTAACCCTTTCTTTCTAGCCCTTTCTTGCTCCATCTTGTTATTGCTCAAGCATGAACCATTGGGAATGCAATCTTTTTGCTCCAGAAGAAACCAACTAGGGCTATGGACCAAACAGTAGCTCTAGCTTTAAGAAGCTTTATAGGAGGAGTAACTACACTATCTATCATCACATCCTAAAGATGTTTTAGGTTGCCCTCGTTGTGCTGGATATTCAATCTATTCTTCCATCCTCTAACAGATTGTTTTGGTACTTTTTAAACGTCAAAGGGAATTGCATTATTGACATTCTCAGCTAGACTCGTTTAAGCTGGAGCTTCTCCAAGTTTTACACCATTTATATCTCAGGTGAGTTTTGGAAACTCCTCTAAAGACAAATTTGGAGAGGATGTTCCACTAACCTCCTTTGTGGATTGTAATGCCGAAGAATAGTCTTCCATTGAGGCGAAAAACTTCTTAAAGTAAATCACTTAAGGTCTACACCAAGGAGTCAAAAAACCAATCGGGGGGAAGCTTATTTCATAATGATAATCTTAAGAAAGGATGTTTAAAAAAATTGAGAAATTTTAAGACTTTATATTTAATTTATAAATTCTTCATATAGTTTAATTGTTGTGGTCTATCAATAGATACAAGTAAAATGATGAATCCTCTCTCATACTTAAACAGCTCTTGACATATCTACATCTTCTGTTAGGCTTAAACACCTCTTGACATATCTGCTTATCATTCTTTCTATTATATCAAGCCTAAAACCAAATAATTAGGAGTGTACTTCTTCTAACACAAGTTTTCTAAAACTAAGAAAATGATGCTATCTAATCAAGAAAATAAGACTGAAGCTATATTAAGCTATCTTCCTTCTGGCTGGATTGGCAAAAAGCATTTTAAACTTTTTGTTGCAATTTAGACAAAGAAAAATCTTTATAAGATTTGTACTTAACATTAATAAGGTGTGGGAATAGTTATTGGTCCCAAGAAACTTTGTCATTATTAATTATATGATTACTACATAATGTTATATTAAACTTAATACCCACATATCCATTTCTTATTCAGATGTACAGGAACACAAAGGATCACAACAGCATTGATGGCCCTGTGTGCAATCGACATTTGCACACAAGGAAAGCACAAATGCCAATCTGTTCCTCCAAAAGGTATATAAATGTCTTAATTAATTTATTTTTAGAGTTTCTATTACCATAACCAAGCACATAAATCTTTAAGATGTTTCGGCGACATATAAATAATAAGATTATTAAGATCTTAGTACCAATTAATTACAATCATACAATAAGATAAGCATAATTATAATAATTCATTATAGCACAACTAACTATACAATTACAATAGTGTGACAATCGTAATTGCAGGCTTCATTGCACCTTATATTCAAAACTTATCAATAAATGTATAATAACTAAGAAACTCTATAAATGAGAAATTAGAATTTATACATATAAATAACATCAAAGTAGCATGGAAGTTTATTCTAATTTAGTTCTAAAAAAATTCTGAAATTATAATTGAAAAAGTATGTAAGAATACCTTGTCAACATGGATATAAGGGGATGCTTTTATTTTTGAAAAATAAATCAAACAACTTAACAAAGTGTTTCTTTGGCAAACCTATGTTTGAAGCCTAAAAAATTATTTCAAAAGCAATGCCAAACAAACATTATAAATTCACGCTTTCATTTTCTAATTTCCTTTTATTTTTATTTCTGCTTTGGATATACTAAACAGATGTAAGGATATGGTTACATAACTGTGTATTTAATATCAATTGTTATTTTGAAAGATTGAAAACAACCTCTCTACTAGTTAGGAACAAGGCTGCGTACTACTAAGCCTTTCTAGATCCTGCATATGACTGAGATTCATACTTAGTATTGTTGTTATTGTTATTTTGAAAGAACAATAGAATTCACTTGGTATCTTATGCCCAATTTAATCTAATTTAGGTTCTCATTGAAGTCATTAGGTCGGGTTGAACCTAACATTTGCTTGTTGTTAACAACTAAGCTATAGCCTTTTAGTTCAGCTCTCTCTCTCTCTCTCTCTCTCTCTCTCTCTCTCTCTCTCTCTCTCTCTCTCTCTCTCTCTCTTACAGCTAGCATAGAGAATTGCAGCAAAATGTCTTCAATCCCCGCATAATTAACTTTTTTTTATTGGCCAGCTATACAGTTCTGTGTGTTTAAAAATTGAAACTATAAAATTTTCTAAAGTACATGTGTTTTGCATCATACGGTTCTTTATATCTTACAATTTATAGTATTGTCGAACATTCCATATGCACTTGTGTTATATGTATAGATATATAAAATTTAATTGAGCTTCTTGAATATCCATTATTAAATGATATATATATATAGTCATCTACATGAAGTTTGTTTTAAATAAATATTATCTCTTTGAATACTGAATTTAATCTTAAAAATTAGGAGAATGTTTAAAAGAAAAGAATTAAAGAGTCATCATTTTAATAATTATTATGATTAATATTATTTAAATTACTCCATATATATCATAAATTGTTTATTAGTATGAAGGAGTAATTTAAATAACTAAGCAAATGTTGTTTTAAGATCTCTTTTATTAAAATTTTGGAAGAAGGTTCACCCTATCGCCCATACGTTCTTTGTTTTTTTTGTTCAGGCTGCTTATGGAAGAACTTAAACAAACAAGAACAGAGAGATGTGCCTCCAAATCTCAAGTTTCATCTGAAGAGGGCATCCAACCTCTTGCAAATAAACAATGTGCTGGGCAGGATACCGAGGTAAAACCCCTCTCCCGTTTTATTTCTACCTCCTAATCTTTTTCTGGTCACTATCCTACCGAGTGAACTTGTTGAAGCTCAGTCTTAACGAGTTAATGCTTGGCCTTTACCTAAGATAGCTCAATAGTAATGTAAGTTTAGATTCGTTATTCGTCATTAGGTACGTTTCTTTGTTATGGTCGACATCAATATTCATAGTAGTTCACTTTGTTTTTAATAAAATTTTACTTCTTTTTGCAGAATTCAGGAGAAAACTTCGTGCCTAGAATTTCCAATGAAGAAGAGCATGATCGCGAGCTAACTGAGATTTGTCAACTCTCACTATCCTTCATACCTTCATTATCCTCAATAATAGAGGCTACAGAAGAACGAGATTTACTGCCTAATCAAGGTTTCCCATTCAACTCAATACCAAATCATCCGATTCTGGACATTTCGGAATTCAACTCTTTTGGAAGCAATCACGTAAACCTAGATTTGACCATTTAATTGAATGAGATAGTTTCCAAAACTAATTATGACAATGATATTACGTGCTAGTAGTGTGTAGAAAATTTTGTGCAGATTATGTTCAATTACGACGTTGAATGCTAGATAGTTCTGAATCATTAATGTATTACGAATTAGCAATGATTTTCTTTTTAAAAGATATTAATGTAGATGTTCAAAACGTGTAGACATGTTGAAGGAGTAGTCACTAAGAGTTATTATCTAAAGAGCTTCCACTTTTGTTTTTCTATTTTAGTTTTTAGTTTCAACTTTTTGTTTTTTAAATAAAAAAATTTGTTTGATTATTAATATCAATGCAATTATATTTTATTATTGATGATAATTATATATTAGATAAAAGTTAAAGATAAATTGTTTTTAATTAATTAAATTTATTTTAATCTCTTATATAATATAATAAATTTAATTATAAAATTAAATTAAATTATTCATAATTTTTAGCAATAATTAATTTAAATTAATTATATATAATATTGAATTAAATTATTCATAATTCTTATTAATAATTAGTATATCAAATAATTGAATAATATATATTTAATTGATACTAAACCAGATTATAAAAAAAAAAGAAAACAAGAAACAAATTTTGTTGCTTTCATAATTTTGAAAATGGGAAGGAACTAAAACTAAAAACTTAAACAAATAGATTATTTTTATTAAATTTGAAAACAGAAACAGAAACAAAAAAACCCTAAATTTTAAAGAAATGAACTACCCCATATTTCTGAGTCCCCAAAAGAAGCATATTAAACAGAATATACTAGTTAAAGCAAATATGCAATTCATTAGTTATTAGGTTGACATATTTTTGTATTGTGTTCTCAATTTGATCTTTTATGTGCACAACATTTTACACTCTTACAATTGAAGAGATGATCTAAATAAAATTGCTCTTCCTTTCCAATTATTGTCTTCAACGTAATTGTCTTCAGGTCGTGTCTAATATTGGGTCAAGATATGAAGAAGGTTATCAACCTCTTACTTGTGCATGTATTTTTTATATTAGTATATCATAAGTTGAACTATTATTGTGTATAATGAGATTTAAGCATATTAGTATTTTCAATTTCTTTTATCATGTTTGTTTAATCTAATGTTACGAGGCTTAATATGGACTTTCAATTTGTTTTAGGAATAATGTGTTCTAGAAGTAAATTACTCAAAAAAGAATTAATTTATTTAAAAATAAATAAATGGAAAAAATAATAGTTATAAAACTAAAAAATAAGACAGAAAAAATTATGTAATTCATTAACCCTATGTTGACAAAAAAAAGGATAATGACTTTTACTATATGAATGCGTATATAAGTTTATAATAATTCATTTTTATTTTGATATAAATTATAATTAATATTAAATGATGTAAACGAGAGATTGTAGCTCAAATAAGTATTAGTTGGCAAACTCAAAAATCGTAGAGGAAGTTTAAAAAAACATTTGGTAACAAAAGAATTCAATACATAAGATGATAATAAGCTTTATCCGTGATCGTGTTATTTTGATATGCGTAAGTTTTAATTAATTAACCTTGATAATCAGCAAACGTACATCTCATTTGCATATTACTTAATGTGTTAATCCCACGAGGAAGGATAATCTAATCCTATAATAATCTAAGGCTAAAACAAATTGTAGAAATTCAAAATATAATGAAACTAAAACAAGAATTCAATTCAATCAATTAAATCAATTTAAGAATCAATTATGAAAATACTAACAATTTAGTAGTTGCAACACACACTCAAGACTCAACCTAAAGAATTACCAATTGAGAGAAAGAGAATTTTACCTATCTTTAACGCTAACCTAATCGATTACGAATCATTGGATTATTGGTTTTAGACAATTCTAGAGTTGATTACTCTCTCTCGAGTTATAACCATTAACCCTAATCAGATTATGGAAGTTGAAATTTCTCAACTAACAACCTATCCAAAACCTTAATTAGATCTGATGTTGTCTAATAAACTATTGGGAGACCTATGCAAGATCTCTCTTTACACAATTTATCGATTTGATTTAATTCTCATTCTATTAAATCACCTAACTATCGTTAGCTAAATTTAATTATTTCTCATTCGATTCACCCTCTGATTTTATCATCGAATTATGCAATTGTAGAAATTAAATGACAATAAATGCAAATAACATATAAAGAATCAAATTTCATTAAATCTGTAATAGTCGGTTTCCAAACATACTAAGGGTTTGAACCCTAGACGATTACACTTGAGTCGTAGCATTGAGAATTTATGAGATGCATTTCATTCATATGCATATCATTAGTATTCACATAAATTATGATTTTGTACACATTGCAAAGATAGTATATGCACTCAATTGACATATTATGGGGTATGACAGGTTTACAATGATTATGATATGAATTATGTATTGTTTATGAGAATTTTGGTTTGATTGATTACAAGTAGTAAATTTGGAATTAGTTGTTACAATTGGGAAATTGATGAATTAAAATGTACATTTAGAATAGGAAAAAATGTCAAGTGACAAGACAAATTGACATATGAAAAATTAGGATAACTAAGCCTATGAAATAAATGACAAATGGCATAGATAAATGAGTGTTATTTTGCATGGGTAATTAATTGACAAATGGTAGCAATTATTGAGTGACAAATAGTCTAACAACTAGGTAACAAATGACACCTTATCTAGAGGGCAAGTGGCTTACATGCCTAGTGACAAATGTCACTGTCAAAGAGAGACATCGAGCACCAAATGAAGTAAGTTACTTAAGCGATGGTTTTTATTGTCTTCATTCTTCCTCTCCACCAAAATTCTAACACTCCTATAGCTCTGAAATTTTGCTTCAATTATGTTAAATTACCACTCCAAAATCGTCACAAATTCCTGCATCAAGAAAGTTATAACCTGTTATTTTCTATCCTATTATCTTCTTGTTGGTGAAAACCAACCTATTTTCACCTTGAGTTTTTGATGATCTTGTAAGCATGGAGGGTTAGGTTAGCTTACTGAATTGAGCTGGTTTTGGAAACTAAATAAATAAGTAAAGTGTTGTTCTTTATGGCATATTTAATAGAAAGATTATGAATGTTAAATTGGATGGATTGTATATGATATTGATGATGAAGGTGAATTTATGTTAAAGAAAGATGTTAGTGTAGTGTTCATGGAATGGGAAAGAAATAGGACTATATGCATGATAGTGAATGATAGTTTCTGTTTTGTTTTATTACATGAAAGACAACAATTTATGGACTGTTAATTGAATAATTTTGAGTTAGAATTGGAGATGAAATTGAAGAGGAATTGGAGTATAATTAAGGTCTAACAGAGGTATAATTGATATACTAGTACGAAGATGTTTTGAATTTGTTAAATAGGTGTTAAAATCTAGAAAAAATTAAAAGAAATAGATGGTGAACTTTCGGATCACTCATCCCACGATCGTGGACGCTATATACACAATCATGGGCAATGCCTTAAAGTGAAGAAAATTATGTTTTTTGTGATTATTGAATTACCTAAGAATAAGTTACTTTACTTTAGTGCATTTGGATTTGATTGAGGCTTGAAATGAACCTAATTTGGTGTTGGATTAGTTGGTTAAGTAGTTAATAAGTTTAGGTTGTTAATTGATGTTATAACTTAAGGAATTGATCTTTTGATATCATTGTATCTAAATTTGGAATTTATGAGTGTTAAAGGATTAAAGTGTTCTTATGAATACAAATGTGATCTAAAGGACATGAATAATGCATTAGGAATGAATGAATGAGAATTAAGAATTGTGTGAAAACATATAATGCTAGAAAAGGGTTGTTAAATGTATGGTTGATTATTTAGAATAATCAAGTTTACTTAAGATATAAACCTAAAATTGCAAGTTATTTAGATACAAGCTATAATGTTTGAATGATCAAGACCTGTGATTAAGGATACATACCCGAGGAAAGTCAATTGAGCATGCATTAAAATGACACATATATATGTATGATTGAATAATCATATGATTGATCAACTTAGTAATGTGTGAACTATATGTATGTATTACATTATTAAAGAAGCATAAATTGAACGTCAACATTGCCGAGTCGTCAAAGCAATAACTTATTTGGAGTATACTATGAGTTTACCTTGATGTTTTCTCATTATGACTGAATTGTTTGATTAACCTTTAGCTATTGAATTTTATTGATATGAATGTAATAATTCTAAAAATTGATGGTTTAAGGAGTTTGATATTCGGAATTGTATTGGAAGTGTTTTCTAATCATATGTGAATATGGAAAATGTGTACTTAACTAAATGTTGAATTTCGGACTCAAATTTGATGAATATGATAAATGATTGTGCACATGAATGAAAGTTATTGATGGCATATTTTGTGATTTGATGCATTCCATAATAAGGTCATGCATGATTAGATAAAGGAGTTGTGACTACAGTGAATAGTGTGAAAAAGTGCTCAAAGCTCATAAATGTGCACAAAGAGGCACATGCTCAGTTATTAATGAGCCCAGTATCCACAATAGGTACAGGACGGTAAATGAAATGAGTCTGCTGTCCACAATAGATATGGGATAGTAAATAGACACTTGGTCATAACAAAGTAAAAATGAATGGAGTCACATGTGCATTTGCATATACAACTTGATATGTATCATATGATGATTGAATTGATTTATTGGAATGTTCTGAAATAGTGATGCAAAATATTGTATACAAGTTATACTTATTGAGAATGTTCAATATTTGATTATATGATTTGCTTATGAATTGGATTGTGAATTGTCCGTGTGTTTGGGCATGAGTGAGCATATCGATAATGGTTCACTTACTGAGTTTGCAAACTCGTCAAAATTGCAACGTTGATTTTTAGGTACAAGGGAGACTTAGTTTCTAAGGCAATCTAGTAGAAGTCTAGTACTGCCAATTCTAGAATCAAGAATGACTCAAATGTCTAGTCAACCAATATTTGAGGAGTCTAGTAGATTGTATTTATTTAGTTTCATGTAGAACATTTTGTAAAAGAACAGTAAACTCTCATATGTTTGTGGTATTGTAAATATATGGATTATGAAATGTAATGCTACAACTCATGTTTGTTAATGAAATGGAAAAAGTTGATCTTTTAAACACTTATGTTCTGCATCATGCCATAATAAGTTGATTTTATTGCTCCAACATGCCATTTTCATAGGGCATGTTCCTGATATCCTCTAGATGTTCGGGCAGATGCTCTATGGTAGTCGTGTATTACAAAATCAAAGATAAAACTCCGAAGGTCAGTTTAGAACATCTCAACATTAAAAAATCCTATCATCAACTATTATCCCTAATTTTATACAATAATAAAATGGAAAATAAATAGGAAATACAATCTATATGGTTGATGGGAGGCAACAATGTCGAAAACTTCTTATCTGGGAAGTACTTTGAGTTGGTTTCTTCTCGACTTCTGTCTTCCTTCTTCTCTTTCTCAATCTCTCGATGAATTCTCTCTAGGGTTTCTCAAAAGTGGCTAATGTAAAAGCTCCTTATTTCTATTCTTCTTATTCTATTTATGTTCTTTTGTGTTTAGGGTTAAACTAGGATTTTTCTGAGGTTTGAAAGGTCCAAAAAATCTTTAGAAACATGAAGTTTGGGAGTTGTTACGTGTCTACCTGATGCAGGCCATGATCGTAGCCTGCTAAGCCTTTTGTCACGATCGTGGCCTACTATTGTTTCTACCCGAATGTCTTCTGAAGTTCCTCTGTTCTTGGATATTGACCCTAAAACACTAGCAAACACATCAAGGTACCTCAAAAGCATAATATTTAAACTTAAAAGCTTATACTAACCCATAAAACACAAATAATTAACAACCTAACACAATTTTAACCTAAACACATACTAAATGATCAGATTAATGGATAAACACATATCAAACTATTCCCTAAAACCTGATTCAATTTACACTTATCATGTCCCCATACTTAAACATTTGCTTATCCTCAAGCAAATAAACAATAAAACAACACAAGAAAACACAAAACAAGGATATGAATAATGAGACAATGGCTTCAACTTAGTGAAACAAATTTAACTATAAACACAATCCTTAAAGTCATTCTAACTTATTAACAAGCGAAATCTGCATCTAAGCACCTTAAACTAAATATACAAACTAATCAAAATTTTAATGTTGAGTCTATTCACCTTTATCACTTGCACACACACATTGATAATCATTTAGTCAAAAAAAAAGTGTAGCTATTCCTCAGTAGGTTTTCATGAAAAATTAAGCTACTAATAAGTTTGGTAGGTTTTTATTTAAAAACATTCTTTTTGTTGATTTTTCGTTAAGGACATGAACTTAGTCTTTTTACTAGGAGGAAAATATTTGTCATTAATGTCGATTCGCTTACTTAACTAAGTCATGTTGTTTTTAAGCTGCTTAGCTGGAATGTCATTATATCCTTTTTACACGAAGGCACACATTTGTGATGCATGTTGTTCTGGTTACTTAGCTACATCACATTCTCAGCTAGCTATTAGCTTTATTCATAACCCAAAAGCCAGCGGAATAGTTATTTTAGTTAAAATTATACAATTTTTAACGCAAAATTTTTCCTACCTTAATGCTTTAGGTAATCATTCTTATGAAAATATATTAATAATGTCAATTATTTGTTTGGCCTAAAATTATAAATGCGTATGACAAATTCCTAACGTTAATGGACTAACATCATATCCTAATTAACCAGCATATTTAGCCCTCAGTAACTTAGGTCACTAATTTCACAAGCTAATAATTCTTCACAAACTAAAAGACTATGTTTAAGGATAAATCTATCCCGTTAAGTCCTAGCAATTAACGTATCCACACAATTCACATCATACAACCTAAACAAACTATCATACAATATGCAAAATTCACACTTAAGGTAAAAACACACAACCCTCCCCACACTTGAACAACATGTTGTCTCCATGTGAGAAGGGTATATAAATAATCTAGGGGGAAATAAAACACAATATAAAAAAATAAGAAGAAAATACTAAAAAATGGAGTTGGTGATGGAGATAGTGTTGAGACAAATCCACTTGACATTGAGAGTGTTTCCCTAAGTGATTCAAAAGAGTAAAAGATTAAGCAATCCAAACCATTCCAAATCATTCAAAACTTATTTAAGAATTTAAAACAAAACTAACTACATAATAATTTAAATCTAACTACTAAATTTACTAATTTATGGTCATTAGCTTGACCTTCATCCTTTAAAACTTAGCTAAGATCAATTATGAGTGGATTGATTCCACCCCATGATGCCTAATTTTCATTTTTTAGCTTGTAAGTAAGCTACAAATTAAAAAATGATCGGAAAGACAATATTGATAAAGTTGAAAAAACCAATTAATTTCAATAATGTTCTTTTCACTAACAAACTGTCAATAAAATAGGGAATAACAAGTCTCCCTAAGTGTTCCATCGAATCCAATAGTTTTTCCTTTAAGAAGGTGAGTTTCTCTCTTTCTTCCTTAATCACCTCCTTAGCTTCTTCCACTTCACGAACAAAAACTTTCATAGTTTCTTCAAACTTAATGTTTGTTGTCATTTGTTCTTCATCCTTTTATGGTTTAAAAGATTCAAATGCATCAATTATTTTGAATGGGCTAGTCTCCTTTAGATTCTTTAATACACCATTCATATTGAATGTCACTTGGTCATCATTAATCTAAAGGATAAGGTTCTTTTCATGTACATCTATTAAAGATTTTTTGATGTTCATACATGGTATATCAAGAACTGGTGAATAATAGGGAGGCTTGGCATTCTTTTCGTCATCCTCTTTCTTCGTGTCTTAGTCTTCAATA
>JANZXP010000009.1:733790-751438 GCA_027576715.1 Erythroxylum flavicans
CTCCAAAAATTCTAAATTACTAAATACACTCTCCAAATCAATTTTTCAACATATAAAAACCACAATTCTCCACAAAATCTGATTCACAATCCAATTATAAATCAATTATACTTGGAATGTCTATCAATGCATGGACACTGATTTTCATGTGCAAAAATTCAATATTCATAAATATGAGCATATCATATAATGCATCAACATGAAATGCATTTTTTCTAATTTCATACTAATCTCTCATAATTACCATTCTAGCCTCAACATGGGTACTAGGATGTTACATATCATGCTTTCAGTACTTTTCATTCAATATGCTGATATCATATATCAAATTCTTCGGATCTAAGTCTAGCATTCATCATTCAGTTGTTCACACATTCCACATTACACATTCAATTCAACAGACATCTAGGTCAACTCACAGTAAGCTCTAGAATAACTATTGCCTTGATGATTTACCAATGTCTGGATGTTGGCGATCAATTTGTGCGTCTATAGTCAAGCAATACACACAAAGTTCATAATCACTAATTTGTTCAATCATATGAATATACAATCATGCACATATATATGTGTCATGTTGAATGCATACTCAATTGACCTTTCTGTTCAATTATTATAGCTTGTATATTACCACTTTGCATTCATGTTTATACCTTGAGCAAGTTTGATTACTCTAAATTCATCAATCATACATTCATCAACCTTTTATAGCAATATACATTCAAACAATTTCCAAATTCTCATTCATTCACATCTAATACACCTTACTCATATCCTTTCGATCATATTTGCATTTATAAGAACACCTTTTATTCCCTTAATAACTCATAATTTCTATATTTAAATATATTGATCTCAAAACAATCCATTCCTTAAGTAACGATATCAATTAACAACTTAAACTTATCAAACTCTCAATAAATTAATCAAGTAACAATCTCAAGTTTCCATCATTCTTCTTCACAAACAAAACTAGAGCTCCCTAAGGTGATAAACTAGGTCTGATAAAACCTTTATCCAACAACTCCTGCAACTGAGTCTTAAGTTCCTTAAGTTCCACAGGTGCTATACTATAATGAGGAATAAATATAGAAGTAGTAACTTGAACAAAGTCAATAGTGAACTATGTTTCCCTATCTGGTGGTAATCCTGGTAATTCAGTAGGAAATACATTTAGGAAATCCTTAATAATAGGAATATCCTGTACTGTCTGCTCAATTCGGGTATCAATCACATAGGCTAAATAAGCCTCACATCTACTTCAAATCAGCCTAAAGGCACTCATTGATGAAATCAATCTGGCTAGCACTGTTTGACTAACACCTCAAAATATAACCCTTGGTTTATTAGGAGATTCAAGAATAACTTTTTTAGTATAACAATTCATCACAGCTCTATAAGCAGTAAGCCAATACATACCTAAAATGAGGTCTATTTCTTTCAACTGCAATACTATCAAATCAGCTTTCAACTCCTCCTAATCAACCTAAATCATGCACCATTTACACATTTCTCTAATCATATAGTACTACCTACTGGTGTACTCACCTCTAAGCCACATTTCAACATCTCTCTCTCATAATGTAGTTTAGATGCCAGATGTAGTGTGCTAAATGAATGCATAGATCCTGGATCTAACAATGCAAATAACTCAACATTAAAGATATATAACACACCTGCAACAACATCTGGAGAATTCTACGCCTCCTATCTCATAATAGCAAAGATTTTAGGCTGGGACTATAGTTGGTTACTCCACACCTTAGTCCTAACACTAGGACCTTTTGAACTTGTTTTACCCCTACCTTTGCCTCTCTGTCCTGCTTCACTAGCTCTGCTCTGCTAGACAATCATTCCAGTCACTGCTCCTCTTCTTACTCTAAATTATGCTCCTAAAGTTCCGAGACAGTCTCTAGTTTGATGCTCAAAAGTGCCACAATGTAAGTAAGCTCCCAATATCTTCCAAAATTCTCCACCATGTTTCTTTCCACAATACTTATAACTAGGCATCTATTGTATTTGCCCTCCATATGTCTATCCTCCAGATGCCTGACCTCTACCACTACCAACATGAACAAAATAGCCTCTCGGTCTAAACACTAACTACCTTGATCTAGTCTATAATCGCGATGATTTATTATGGCATTTACTAAATCTTCTACCATAAGTTAGCTTGAAATTCACCATACCTTTTAATTCTAAACTCCTGTCTATACTCTTCTTGTTCATCTTTTAATAACTTCTTAATCCAAATCGAAGCAGCTCTTAGCTTAGTAAAACTATTCAAATTGGTAATAGCCAACCTTGTTTTGATGTTCATATTCAATCCATCCTCAGACTTCCTAAATTTATCTTCCTTAGTCAAAATCAAAGCAATAGCATATCCTAGTAATTCATTATATCACACCTCATACTTGGCTACAGTGAGATTTCCATGTTTCAAATCGAGAAACTCTTTCATCTTCCTATCCAAATAGATATTTGGCATATAATTCTCCTTAAAGACCTTCAGAAAGTCTTCCCACATCAGTTTATAAGGCCGGGCAAAACTACTTGGAACAATCTTCCACCACTGATAAGTCAGATCTTGTAGTAACGAGACTGCATAGTCGAACCTTTCATCGGACTCGTAGTCCATCTGATTAAACACCCTTTCCGTTCTTTCTAGCTAACCTTCTGCCTTAGCAAGGTCTGTACTTCTATAGAAGTCTACAACCCCCTGCTTTCTAAATTTGTCATACCTCCTTTCTCTCCTTTTAGGAATTCTCTAAGGCATTTGTTCATATTGAGATATTAGGGACTCTCTATTGGCTCATATAAATACAAAGTGAGCTAATTCTATAACTCAATCTCCTATAGCAGATAGCCTATAATAGACAATAATTGTGATCACTATATGAGTCTCTTACTATATGTCATGTTTAAATCCTTATATATGTATCCCTAAAGATGTCAAACTGTGCTCTGATACCAAAATTATAACATAACATACCTATAGCGCATATGCCTGAATATATCCATGAATAGTTAAGAATATACTCTACAGAAATGGTACATTAGAACAATCACATAAATGCAGTCTGAGGCATCAATATAACTTAAGCATCTCCAAATACTTATTCCCTTCACAATCATAATAAGTCATATATGTCATTAACATTCCAAATTCAAGTAGATCATACACAACAATTTTAAACTCAATCCTAGTGCATCATATAGTACAAAAGTTACACACTAGAGACAATGTGCTTCATAAAATGGAATGCTAATACAAATTACATCTATCTAGACTTCACAAGTATCAGCTGACTAAACCTTTAAGCCATTCTTGTCCCTAAAATAATAGTACTAGAATTCTATTAGATCACTTTAGAATCTAGATCAAAATTATAACAATTAACTCCAAATTACTAATTATAATTCTTCAAACCAAAATTCAAGACATAAGCAATTTACAATCAAATCATCATTTTAAACCTTTCATATCTCGCAATATGTCAATTGAGTGCATATACTATCTTTGCAATGTTTTCCAAATCAACATTCATATGGTTATATGCTCATGTTATGCATCGGAATGAAATACACCTCATTAATTCTAAAATGATATGACTCAAAAGTCTAACATTCTAACCCTCAGTAAGTTTTGAAAACTGACTATTACATTATATCCAATGGATTTATTTTTTTTTAGATTAAGCAGGGCTTTTTCCTTATCAAAGAATTAAAAGATTTAAGGAAAAACACTTTTTGTTGATCTAATGTTTACTTATGAGTGAAAGGTAAAAGGAGATATACATATAAAGAGCTAATAGTATAAGTCCTAAGTGTTTGAGTGATGTGAGAGAAAACCTCTAGAAGAAGACCATAATGAAAGTCAATTAAGATGAATTTATCCTTCTTGAAAGAGGCAATTCAATTATTATTCCTTTTAGAAAGAACTAATTTAAAGAAGAAGTTAGTGTTCATATCTCCTTATTTAAGCGAATGAATTACTAATTTTTACTTTAAGAGGGAGAAATTAACTTTTATAACTTGATTGTAATTGGGGAGAGTTAATTTTTTCTTTTCCTATTTATCTACATCTGATGTAGAGAGGTAGAGATTGGTTTATTTTTTAATTTACTTCTCCTTAGTCTCTAAGGTTTCCTAATAAGTGTTACAAAACTTCCTTTAATTTAGAAACTTAAGCTCCTCAATAACCTTTGGAACTCTCCTATTATAGGTATAAAATTTGTGCTTATGAAAATTGTAAATTAGCCCCTTGATGACTGCTTCTTTAAATCCCTCAAATTCATTCAAGTAGTTATTAAGTCTAAAAGAACTTTTCCTCTTGTGGTTAGGGAAAAGCAACTAAACCATAATAAGATTACGGTTAGAGAATTGAGGGTTATTAATTGAGGCTTTACTATTAAGGAAAAAATTAGCTATTATATAATAAATAAGGTTCTATTCATCATTTTTTTCTTAATAACCATCCTTCCTTCTATTTATTGCTCCAAGTATAGAAGTTTCCATCCATATTTAAGTTAGACACCTAGATTTGATTAACACAATCACAAATTTGATTTATGTAATTCTTGAGATGAGAATTCCCTTTAGCTTCTGAGGGATGAAAGATACTATTAAAGTCTCCAAAGATAATCTAGGGAGAGTTAACTGTGGAACTAGTTTCTTTAAGCTTCATTAATAAAAAAGAATCGTTGACAGTTCAGGTTAAAGTTCTAAACAAAAGTGACTGAGAAAGAGGTATTCTCTTATAACATTCGTCCTAAAACATAAATGAAATAGTCAACTATGATGTGAACTAGTTAACTATGATATGAACTAGTAAACTAGGATAATTTGAATCACCATAATTCTATCAAGAAAAAAATCATAAATCAACCATTATAGTTTGATTGATGGTCAGCAATAATAGGATAGTTTTTTTCTAAAAAACTTAAACTTTCATAATTATTCTCCTTTAGCTTAATTTCCATAAGAATAATCAGCTAAACTTTGAGGTCAAACAATTAATTATTAAAAGCTTGTTTTTTGTTTGGGCTACTAAGCCCTCTTACATTCCAAGCAAGAATAGGCATCAAGTGGGGAAGACATTTATTTTATTATCCCTTTACTTGCTATTAGATTTTCTCTTAGTAGAAATTTTATAATCATTTCCTATACCTAGTCCTTGGTACTCCTTCTCATGTTAAAGACTGGGGGGGTAATTAATCTTCTCTGTGTTTGAAGAGTAGCAATCATATAAAGAAAGATTATGAGAATAATAAATAGAAATAGTATTACTTAGAGTATAAGAATTGTCTAAGACATTGGGTCAAGATGTTAAATTCTTTTCCTCTATTCCTTTCTTTAAGAAAATAATGACATTAGTTCCACCATTTGTACAAATAGTTTGGGGAATTGTATTCTTCTTTTAACTAGGGTGTTATCTTATTTTTCTTTGTTCTTATTCCCTTATCCATATTCATAGAGTGATTTCTCTTCTCAACATTAATCTTACGATTATTCCCATTACTAACCATTACTGATTCAAATTGCATCCACTAATAATATTCCATATAATTGAATTTCTTACTTGTATGGATCCATCATTTTCTTTTATTAGTAAGGTCTTATCTCCATAAATAAGATACAAAGAAATTATCATTAAGGAGCTTCTTCTTCTCATCCCAAAATAGGTATAGCTTCTAGCAAGTCTTATTGGATTTAAGCTAGGACACAAATTCTTACATAAATAAACTTTTTAATCTTAACAATGGCTCCATCAAAACATATAGGTTTTCTTGTATAGCTTGCCAGGTGACTTGATCTTTTTGTAATCTAACATTCCAAAAAATTTATAGATATTAATACAAATTATATCTTATTTTCCTTAAGATGTTGAGTTTTAATTTTAGGATTCTACTTTTGAAGGAATAACGATTTGTTTTTAAAGTACCAAAGGCTTATATTATAAGATATTTTAAGCTTAAGCAATTGATTCAACTTGAAAAGAAAGTGGTTCTCTTCATTTACCAAGACTTATCTTAGTCCAAGTTTCTTTCGACGATATTATTCATATGAATTCAAGATAAGAAAGCTAGACATTTATCTAATAAGAAGATAAAAAGGATCAAGTCCCATTTGGAGGTAGCTTCTTTTAAGACTTCAACTAGGGGATTACAATAGATCTAAGAGCTTAAGTGGAAATTATTGTAAGACCAATGAAGGAGAAAACTCTCATAAGATTTGGCATAAAGAGCATTTCTTATGTTGAAAGTGTGTAGCAGCAATTATTGAAGGATCAATAAAAAACATATAGTAGTATAAGGAGGTGGAGGAAAATTTGCATGCAAAACAATGTAAGGGATAGCTTATAAAAGAGAGGGAAAAGCTTTAATCAAAGGAGTAAGGTTGTCATTAAGTTGAAAAAGGATAAAATTATAAAATTAATAGAAAAGAAATTTAAAATTTATTCTTAAAAAGTAAGTTTAACAGTGGGAAGAGAGGAAAGAGCATAAGAAAAGGAATTAGGAGGAAATTAAGTTAAAACAATGGAGGAAAGGGAGATAGACCAAGTAACAAAACAAAAACCAAATGTCGGAGAACTATTAGAAGAAGAATAAAGTAGGGACTTAGTCAGAAATAAGTAAGGGTTTAAGAGGAAAAGACACAAAAAAATTTAAAAACATAAAAAAAAATTTTACAACAGGAAAACAAGCTCAAACAATCTCAGACACTAGAAAGATAAACTCAAACTAGTAAGATTAGTGGCTACATAGTTTGATAGTTGTGATTTGCATGATATTTTAAGATTCAATTTGTTAGGTATTTAGTGTTAATTTGGGTGTTTAGTGGGTATTTAGATTTCAATTGTGTTAATTTATGTGTTTAATTGTTTTTTATGAGTTAGTATGAGTCTTTGAGCTTAAATGTTATGTTTTTGAGGTACTTAGATGTGTTTGTCAATGTTTTAAGGTAAACGGCTAAGAACAGAGAAGTTTCATGATCGTGGTGCAACAGGCCATGATCGTGACAAAAAGAGACGAGTTGACAGGACCCAAACCACGATCGTGTACTTTGGGACACAATCATGATAGAAAGGTCAGGCTTGCCACGATCGTGGCCTACGACGGGCTGATACAGAGACTTGAATTTCGTGAGATTTTTTAGACCATTTTGACCTTGAATTAACCTTAAGGCTTCCAAAGTATAAATACAACATTAAGAGACAAATGAAGTAGCCTTTACAGAGCTTTCACATCAGCCAAACTTCAAAACCTAAAGAGATATTGAGTTATTTGAGGAAGGAGAAGAAGGAAGAGAGACAAGGAGACGAAGCTTGACGCGAAGTATTTCCCAAAATAGGTAGTTTCCCGCAGTTGCTGCCTCCATTGATCTGTTCCGACTGTATTTTCTAATTTATTAATGTATGAAATTGAGATAATTGTTAAGAATAAGTTTTGTTGAATGTCGATTTTTGTCTAAACTCACCTTTAGGATTTTGATTCTTGAGATTAATGAAATCTACTTTATTGTTTTTTTATTTGAGTTATTTATGATTCAATATCTATTCTTAATAATTCGAAAATAAACTGAGAGGGTGAGCCGAGTGAATATCATCAAATTGGGCTAACGAGAGTTAGGAAATTTGATAGATAAGAATTGAATCAAACTGGTGAAATCGTGTAACAAGAGATCAAGCATATGTTTCCAGTAGGTTATTAGACAATTTTAGAACTAATTTAGGTTTTGGGAACTATGAGTCGAGAGATCACAATTCTATAATTTAAATTAGGGATTATCAATTAGAGCTTAAAGAATATATCTGGAGAGAGAGTAATCCACCATAGGATCGTCTAAACCCGTTAACTTGATAATTTCATAATCAATTAGGTTTTCATTAATTTCAGACTAAAACCCCCGTTCTCCCAATTGGTAGTTCCTAAGTTAATTCTTAATTTGGTCATGTGATTTGCTATTTTTTTTATATTTCTAAAATTTTATTCTCATAATTGATTGATCAATTTTCTGCATTGGCTCTTTATTTTAGATCACTACGATTTAGTTTTGACCTTAAATTTAGGACTAGATTAACCCCGCTTGTGCGATCAATATCTTAGGTACTACCCGAACGACCCATGTGTTTGTAGTATTATCGAGGTTAAAATAGTAAAACTTATCATATAGGAAACTTGCGATCATAGTTCATATAGGACTTAAAGAGAGAAGCATTAACTTCTCTCTCTAAAAATCACTAAAAGAGAGCAAACTACCTTTCATGCTATATTTCTCTTTAAAATGAGAAATTTAAATATTATGCTTATAGGGTGTTCAAATTAACTATGATCTCTAGATAAGTTAATAAGCTAGGTTAATAATTTTAATAAATTAAAAAGATATATTTCATTTAAAATATCATATATAACTATATTGAAAAACTAAATAATATATTGTTCAAATAGGGAAAACAAGGTTTGTTGCAAATCTAAAGATTATTGCACCACCTTACTCATGAGTTACATGGCATATTACCATGCCATTCCATGTTGTGTAAGGGATTTGGGGCTTGCATAAGTCTTTGATGATTACCTAAATTTTTTATGAGTAGTTACATGTGAATAATAGGTGTTTAATAGTTTCCTCATCTTGATTACGCAAATACGCTTATCTTTACAACCTATAGGGATTTCCTGAGTTGGGACAATATATTGAGCCTTCCTTTTAGTGGTGACCACATCACCATGGATGCTCTAAGACATGCTTCCTTAAACCACACTAATTTTCTCTATATTACCTTATCTTCTATTTTTCTAAAGTAAATGTTTACAGGATTATTTTCATCATCTATATCTACGTCTAGTTGAGTTAGAATAGATTTATTTAACAGCTCATTGATATAGGAACTAGATAGCCTCATGCACTTTTGTACCTATTGGAAACACATCTTTTAGATATTTAAGATCATGGACCTCCTTTAAGGATCCCAAACTATAGCAATTATCATGCTAAAATATTGTTTATCTCCCATTCCCCACCTAATTATTAAATTCAACTCCAAACTTATGTTTAAGTTTAAGTAATTAAGTCAAGGTTTATGAGAGCTTAGGACTAGGCATCATTAGTTAGAGGTAAGAGTGTATCCAATACAACCATAATGACTCCTTATACTTTAGAATCCTCTGTACTCTTTTTAATATGAGAGTTTGGTTTCAAGTTCTTATAAGTAGGTTAATAAATCCCCCTTCTTTTTGATCCTTGCATATCTTGCAAACCACCTAACTTTAGCACTATATTTCAACTATATATTTCTTTTCCAAAGAAATCTCCTCAACATCTGTTCCACTCCTTTGGTAATGTTTTTGGTAATCCAAATATAAGAGCTCCATTATACATGTAGGTTGATGAGGATAGATTTTATAAGTTACAATATAATTGATATAAATAAAATTTGTGAGCTCCAATTGAGAGATCCTTAGTTTTATCCCCTCTAATAGTGTTCTAAGGTCATTATAGGTTGTCCTTCTAGTGGTAATGGGAACATCTAGATAGGTGATAGGTCACTTAGAGGATTTGATGCCTGAGATTTGGGTTAGCCAACAAGACACATGATATGCACTAGATGGGATGATCAACTAGCTTTATTATTTGTTAATGGCCAATCCATATAGGGATTGGGAAATGTTGTGACTAATTATTAGTGAGTTAATTAAGCTTAGATCAACTTTTAAAGATAAAATCAAGTTATCTGTTAGTGATAAACTTGTTATTTTCATTCCTTTACACTTAGAGTGATATTTTAATTGATGATCCCTCCTAACAATGCCTTTAATAAGTTTTACGAAAACCTTTATGGCTAGGATGAAAAGATAAAAAGACAAAGGATCTCCCTGTCTAAGGCCTTTGACTCTTTTAATCGTCTTTTTAGTTCTCTATGAATGAGGATTTTATTTAATACTATAGTGATATATTGTTTTATCTATTAAATAAAATGAGTTGGGAAGTTCAATGCCCGTAAAATTTTAATAAAAATTTCAATCTATAAATTCGTAAGTTGTTTGGAGGTAAACCCTAATTGAACAATTCGTGGGAGAATTTTTCCTTGATTAGTTCTTGAGAAGTTCTTGTATAAAAAAAATATTGTCATTTAATGATCTTCCCTAGATGTAAGATCCTTAAGAAGGATAAAGCAAATGATTAAGTGTTGTTTTTAGCCTATTAGCTAGTATCCTGACTACCACTTTCTAAATAATGTTGCTACATTAAATAAGGTGATAGTACTTTAAGATTTTAGAGCTTTTACCTTAGGAATGAGAGCTATGAATTTCTTGTTGACTTTTTCAACATTCTTCCCTCCTTAAAGAACTCATATACTGCTTCCACCATAGTCTTCGTGTGTTTCCAAGGTATTTAGAAGAACATGGGATTGAAACCATTGGTACCTAGAGCTTTATTAGGATCCATAGAGTGTATAGTCCTGTCCATTTTAGAATTGTTAAGTTGAAGGTCTATCAATTACATTGACAGTTAATCCTTTATGATGGATTTAATGTTATTATCATTTGAGATGACATTGGTGCCAGATCCTAAGGAATTAGAAAAAAAACCATAAAATTCCTCCTGTATCACCTTTTTGATGCTGATAGTCTTCCTATCTTCCCTCATCAGTGAAGTAATTATTTTGCCAATCTTCCTTTTCTGTATAGATCTGTGAAAGAATTATGTATTCTCATCACCCTTTTTATCTGATACACGTTGGATCTTTGATTTAGGATGGACAGATTGACCTCTGCCAGATTGTTGGAGTTCTGCATTGCCTGTTCTTTTTATCTCTCTTTTAGCTCCTTACACTAAAGTTACTCATATAAAGCTTCCTAAACCCTTTCCAATTGATCATTTTCTTCCATCACTACCTATTGTGAGTTTAAAGTTTTGCTAACATTAATTTTTTTAGCTCAGTCTTAGTTGCCTCTAGCTTTTTTACACAAGTGAATATCGTGTTCCCTCTTATAATGACCTGAATACCTCTAATAAATGCTTACCTAAACCCAACTTGCCCCAGTAGGTGGTTATTGAATTGAAAAAGATTTTTTGTGGATTGAATGATGAGCATTTCCTGGATTAGGATAGCGGCATGATTTGATATATAGTAGGTTTTTGTTAAAGGCAACTTGCTTTCTAAAAAACATTCCATCCTCCTTTCATTTACTACTGCCTTGTCTTGCTTTTTGCTTATGAAATAGCTTCCTTCTTGTTTGTTACACTATTTATAAAATATTCTATTCATTCCTAAATCCATAACTTGCGTGTCTGTATAACATTCTAATAGTTCCTCTGTGTTGTTTCTCAAGCTAAAATTGCCTTGAGCTTCCATTAAGTTTATCATAAAGTTAAAATTCCTTTTTTATTAGACGTAGTAAATCTATAGCCTCTCCAATTTCTTTGATTTTGTTCTATAAATCCTCTAGAAGTTCTGAATAAAAGCATATACAAAGCTCACATTGAATTACTCATATACAAAGTTCTATTATATCTCATTTCTATCTTTTAATTACATTTAGAAGTTTGGAGGTATTTTAATCACACTAAAAAGTTAAGAAAATTTGTTAAAAGACTTTGTGTTATTTAAATACAGTTAATTATAATTGTATTTGTTTTTAGCTAATTCAAGATATGTTATTTATTGAATTAAAGAAACTAAGTTCTATTATATAGATAAAATATAATTAATTTTTAATTGATTAAATATTATTTATGAAATTGTTAAAAAATTCTACAAATTAATAATCAATAATTTGTCGATTAATTAATACCTCTAATAAATAATAAATTTTATATGATCCTGTCAATTTGTTGATGTTTACTTTTACTTATCTTTTTGTCTTCATGTCACAAAGTAATTAAATGGCAAGCTCTCCTTGCGTCATGAAATAGATGTATACGAATTGGTCATAGAGCTTCCGTAACCAAATTGATGGATGAACTCTCACATCTATCTCTTTGTTTTAGCCATTCGGCATCATCATCCTGATTGAATCCCTCATGCTATCTTTGACTTTAACCTTGAATCTTCTTAATTGATTTCAGTTTCTGTCCACAATGTCTAGCGATATTTAGAGCCTTTTTTTTTTTTTTTGCCCAACTAACTCCGTCATTCCACTTTAATGAAAGCAGCCACAGCCACAGAAACATAAGGATCAGACATAGTAAACAAGATGACAGATTAACATCGTACTATAAATGAAATGGACGTTGATGGTATTTGAAACCTACCAAATAATGGAACAAAAGCAAGACAAGAAAAGCAATTAGCGAGTCACGGCCACCACTAAATAGAGTTGGGACCATATTTGGCGATAACAACAGCATAATCCATCTTCTTCAATCAATGGCAGATATTGTGCTTTAATAAGCACGGGCCATGTTGTCGGCTATTTGGCTTTTTTTTCAAACTCCACATACTCCACCATAAGATGATGGATAATTAAACATCAAAAATCAAAGCCAACCAAAATCAACCATAAAAGATTATTACTCTTTGGGCGTTTCCTATATGTCATGAATTGATCATCAAAGTGCCGACTTGACATGTGGATGACTCGTTGAGGGCAGAGGACGTTAAGGTTTACTTCGATCCCTCCGAGTTATTGGGAGGCCTACTGAGAGGACCACCTGTCTTTCCATCTTTTAAAACTGCAACTCATGGTAGCCCATTTTCCAATTGAATGGAGATTAATATTATATATGTAATAATGAGGGAAGTCAACCGTATCAAATAGTTCCTGAACATCTGGTCTACTTTCGTTTTTATTGCTTCTACATGATCTAAACAAAATCAATACCACTATAATTACCAGCTCTAGATAAAGTTGACTGGTTTATGCCCTACACCAATATGATAGTTGTAATTTAGTAACAAAATAATTTAAAGACATTCTTTATCTTGTACATAGTTACATGTATACGATAAAGTTCATAAGATAATTATTCATTATAAATGAAATTATAACGAGATTATAATTATGAGATTCATATTGCATTTATGTGTTATCCATAAATTGTTTCTAATCATTATTCTATTAAGACTAAATATTAATAGAATATAAAAAGACTAGCATATATTATTGTTTTTTATAAAGAAAATAGTCGATCTTATAGAATAATGTATGGAGATACTTGAACAAACGGGTGGTTGCTGGTTAGAGAACAAGTTCACATAACTGACCTCATATGAGAAATTCAGTTAGAACATTACTCATATATTTGTGCAAATTCTAATTGTGATAATTGTATAAGTGATCCTTTCACTTGAGATCTTCAAAGTTATTTTGTATAGGGATTGCTATATTTTGACACCACTTATAACTTGTTCTAGTCAATGATATCTTAGTCGATAGTCAATGAATGTAACATAAAACTATATGAAGGTAGTTTAGTAATCAATGTAAGATTGTCACCCCAAAGTAATTAGAGATAATGTTTCATTGTTCCCAATTAACATTGATTCCAAAAATTCTTGGTCAAGGTAGAATGACGCTTTGTAAAATAGTTTACAATTGTCATTAACTAAATCAATAGCTAATGGTGGAGAGCTAACATGATTGAACTTAAAATAAAGTAAAAATTAATTTCATGCTCTATGTCTAATCGAAATATTGTATGATGAAATGATTGAATTATACAAAAAATATGCACGGAAAGGTTAGTTAAAACTACTTTGACATTCTTAAATATTTTGGTGATGATGATATATTGCTAAACTAAAACCTTGATTTAAGAATATATAATTTTTAATGAGAGAATTAAAGATAAATTAAAGGAGTTTCCTTTATCTAAGTCTAAATATGATTTAGGTTTATAATTTATATCCATTGCTAATATATTTGGGAACCTAATATATCACACATAAAAAATGAGTTGAGGAGAGAAAAGATATTTTAATCATGTTGGAATTGACCATAAAGTTTGAAAAACTTTATGATTAAATATGAAATATTTAATAAATAAGTATCAATATAAGAAATTGGATCTTATTTGAGCATAATTGACATTTAATTAAAATTATTTTTAATTATAATTATAGTTTATTTGAAATTATAATTATTAATAGCTTAAGCTCTAATGGAGCTAGAACTCCTTGCTTAACTCTTTCCATAATAGTTACAAAGTTCTTTCAATTTGTTTGATAGATATCGTTAGAGGTCGGACACTTATGCAACTATGATAGATGAGATGAGTCAAGTCTAAAAATGATTCTAGGGATATGATAATAAAATGACCAAGCTTTGAAATAAGGTATGAATTAAAATTCATACTTTATTATAATTTATGTATTAATCATCTTATAGAATTGTATTGTCTCGATTTCCTAACATTGATATTAGGGCCAATTTTAATTCTAAAATGTGATTAAATTAGTTGAATGTTAGTCACCTGGAACTTTTAAATTGAATTTACAAACTCTAAGCCCTAAATTACAATATGATTGTAATTTGAGAAACCTGAAAATTCTTGTTCTAAAATCTCAAAAAGTTTAGAATTAAAAACAACTTAAACCTAGAATTGTTCTGGGATTTGTAATATGCTATTAGATTTGTGGTTTCATAAAAACTCAATTGTTGATTAAGTGATTTGGGTTTTTAGAAACCCAAATGCTAAAGTAATTCAATCTCTAGTTTGGAATAAGAGTACTCTAAGATATATTTCCAAAACTGTTTTAAAATTAAGATTCAATTCTAAAATTAAAGTAATTATTTTTGTTAATTTGATTAAGGTTAATAATTGGATTGATTCTAAATAATTTTAGAAAAGTAGTTTCTAAAATTACAATTAATTATTTTTAATTAGATCTGAAATTAATTAATTAGACTTTTTAAAATTATAAAAAGTGTTTTTTAGTAATTAATAAAGACGTATTCTAACTAAACGTATTCATTTCAATTTGACTAAGATAAATTAAATTTATGATTTTATTTGTTTAAAGAATTGTTATTTAATTTATTTAGAAATTATTTCTTTATTTATGAATAATAAGTTTCTTAATTCATTAGAAAATGTATTATACTTCATTAAATTTTAAAAAATATTTTCATTTACTAATTAAGAAAATTGAGCTTTATTTAATTTTTAAAATTAATTTTCTAATTTATCAAAGAAATATATTCCCATTTGATTGAGACATCTCTAAATAAATAATATAAATGACTTTCTCAATTAAATAAAAAAGATTTTATTTAATTCTGAAAGTACTTTCCTCTAAATATTAGAAAAAGTTTTATAATCAAAAAATAATTTCTAATTGGATTATAAATATTTTTATATTATCTAAATGGGTTTGAATTTCCTAATTATTGAATTTTGAATAGGAGTTTTTAAATTGTAATAAGTAAGAACCATAATTTATTGAAAATTATTTTTAATTAAAATTTGTTAAATGCGTCAAGATAATTGGAAATTATTTCCAATTGAATTTGAAAATTGTTTTCAAATCAAACTAAGTTTCTATTTGGAATAGGAATTTAATTTATTTAAGGAATCAATGGGTTTAATCTAACTTAATTTTTCCAAAGTATTAGAAATGTTATTTTAGATTATGAAGATCAATAACTAGAACCAAATGAAGCTTGATCTTTTATGCATATAATTTGAATATGAGTGAAATTGAGATATAATGAATGTACGTTAAATTATTTTATATGTCTGATATTTTACATGAGATTTTGTGTTTTATGAAGTGAACGAAATTAAATATCTCGTTAAAACATTAAATATATGTTGAGAACATGATTGTCATCTTTCATTATTGTAAAATAAACTAGAATTCTATTTATTGTTAGGCTTGGTAAGCAAACACATGCCCACTTTAACCTGATTATGTTTAGTCTTATAATAGTGAGTTATACTTAACTAAATTGATACGATTAACTCATGATCACATGAACTTAGAAGTAGGGTTAGGAATAACATATAAGATATATTTTGATAAAAGTTGTCACCTAACAGATCTACGAGCTACTTGAGATATGATTGATAAAGTTATTATTTACCTAATTTAAGTTTACTAGTTTTATTTAGCAACCTCAAGATCAATTAAATTTGAATGAGATCTAGACTATTAGAAAGATTAATCTTTCTGAATGGTAATGAAGGATATTATTTTGAATAAAATAGTGAGAGCAACCAAATACATAATTAAAGTCCTAATCTCATTTGGTATTCATGACATATAATCAATTACTTACTTTTCTTTCATTTATATTTTTGTTATAAGTGGAATTTGTCTGGTTTAGTATCATGTCCATTATGCAATGTTACTAATAATCCATGTTAGGGATTTAGTGTTAATTTTTTAGAGATATGCCAATATCATAGACGAGCAAATATCATTTTGAGTTGATTAATGTCTCAAAAACTTTGATGGCATCATGTCAGATGTATGTCAACACCAGAATAGTAAGACGCAATAGGTTGCATGAAATAAATCTGAAAGGAATAGTACCATGATGGAATTGTTTTAGTCAATTTAGCCTATTAAAAGCATAAACATGGACATCAATTAAAGGTTTTGTTATAGTATGAAAATAGTTTTCATAAGAAGAAAATGATAGCATGAATTTTCTTGCCTCAGCGTGATAATAGTTATCATACTATATTTTTCTAGGTGTTTGAGTGTATTTTTAAGTGTTTACTTAGATGATTATTATATGTATAGACTTAGAATTGTGTTATTGTTAGTTTTTTATGTGTTTTAATTGTTAGCTTAGTTTAGAGAAAGAATTTGATCTTAATTTTATGTTTCAAGGGGTGATATGTTTGTTAGTGAATGGAAACAGGAAAGTGAAGAAAAGAGAAGAATTGGAAGCGTAAAAGCAAGCCACGATCATGGTAGGTGAACAAAGCTAGCGTTGTATGGGGCCTCTATCATGATCATAGCCCCATGCACGATTGTGACCGAGGCTATCGCACTTGGAAGGTTTTTCAAGTTCTGACTTTGAAACTCGGTTTGTGCCCAGTCTTGCAAGCTATTTATGAAGTTTAACAACTTGTCCTCCTCTGACATGTTTTACACGTCCAAGATCAAAGATGTGAACTTCCTCACATAGTCTTGCACCGAGTCGTCTTGCTTCAACCTCTTTAAAGATTCCCTCGCGAGCCATAAAGAGTTGTTGGGGAGGAACTGATCCGTTAGCTCCTTCTTCATATTCTCCCAAGTGTCAATGGGAGGTCTACCCGTATTGATGTCGTTAAAGGTTCTCGTTCTTAACTATAACTTTGCATCTTACACTAAATATATAGTCGTGATCAATGAGTCAGCCAGTTTTGTTACCACATAGTACTCCTCCATGTCCCATTAGAAATTTTCGAGCTCCTTGGCAAAATGATTTCCTCTCATCTAATGTCCTGTGTTGCAATGACATGCCTTAGGATAATGATCTCAAATCTTAAATCCTATTATGCCTTCATTAACTCTACTATTTGATGCTGCAACTATTGGATTCATACCTCCAACATCTCAAATCGAGTTTTGTAAGAAGTGACCTCCTCCTCCCCTTGAGGAATCAAGCAATGAGTGACTCCACTCATTTTGTCAAATTGATGCCTCCCACTATTTCGAAATTAGGCTTTAATACGAGTTGTTACAAAGGTTTTCCTTCAAGCACAAA
>JANZXP010000009.1:754481-764717 GCA_027576715.1 Erythroxylum flavicans
TTATTATTAATTATTTAATCTATTTTATTTTATATATTAATTCTATTTAATATAATATTATGACTTAATCATAGTTGGTATTATGAAAAATTATTGAGGGTATATTAGGTAGTATACATTTATTAGTTTACGTTCTATCCTATACCCTCCGAATTGGAGGTTTCTTATTTTCACTGTTTAGGATGGAATGGAGCGTAACATGAAACCCTCCGCTTCCATCCCATTTTATTCTATTCCATTATAAAACCTTCAACCAAATGATAGAAGCGTGTTACGTTCTATTCCCTTCCATCCTCAACCCCTCAACCAAACAGAGCCTTAAGTATCTTTGATTTAATAAAAATCTGATTGTCTTATGTTATTTGGATTCATTGTGATTGATTTCTGAGATGACATAATTCGGTAATAAAATGAGAGGGTGAATCGAATGAAAAATAATTAAATTAGGCTAACAAAAGCTAGGTGATTTAATAAGAATGAGAAATTAATCAAATCGGTAATTGTGTGAAGAGAGATCTCGCATAGGTTCCTAGTAGTCTATTAGAAAACTTCAGATCTAATTAGGGTTTGCATAGATTGATAATTGAGAAATTGCAATTTTCCATATTCTTATTACGGTTTATAATTTTGGATTAATGGTTATAACTTGAGAGAAAGTAATCAACCATAGGATCGTCTAGGACCAATGATCCAATAATTCATAAATGATTAGGTTAGTGTTAAAGATAGGTAAAAATTCCCCTTTTTCTGAATTGGTAGTTCTTTGGGTTGATTTTTGAATGTATGCATTGTAATTGCTAATTTGTTAATATTTCGTGATTGATTCTTGAATTGAATTACTTGATTGAATTGCATTCCTATTTTATTTTTGTTACATTTTGAATATTGCACATTGTTTTGGCCATAGATTTTATTATTAGCTTATCCCTCCTCATGAGATTGACACCTTAGGTACAATACGAACAGCCTGTACGCTTGCAGATTATCAAGGTTAAATATTAAAACTTACACAAATTGGAAAACTGCGATCACAATTCATAATATGCAACCTAAACACACTAACATAACAATATGCAAAATCCACACCCAAAGCAAAATACAACCCTATCCAGACTTGAACAACACATTGTCCCAATATGAAAAGGTGATAAACAAACACACATGGAAGGAAATAACATAAAATAAAATAAAATAAAATAAAGAATTTAGTTTATTTTTTATGTTTAAGCTAACAATATGGTTAAAGTTTGCAGTTAAATCATTTTCAATTTGTTATGATATTTAAAGTAACTTATTTGAATAAAGCAAAACTAACTCATAATACCATTATATTACTCAACTCATATACACAAAAAAACATGTGGTTCATCACAACAAATACTAATATACTATAATTTAATATTCTTCCCTAAATGTATGATGAAATAACACTCATGTTGTAAAATTATGAAAATAAGGGAACTATTAAAATCTTCATATAAAGTTTAATTATAAAATAATTGACACATAAAATCTAATTAATTATACGATACATATTATGATTCTTCACTATTTATATTTAAACAAAATATATAAATTTATAAAATTTAGAAATACCCTTGATCTTTAAATTTTTTTAAAAAACTCTAGTTTTTTTATAAAATCTCTTCTCTTAGATTTCAGTTAAAAATAACGACAAACTACATGTTGTATAAATATTAAATATGAACTAATCAAATGTCTATAATATACTAAACTAACTTAGCTCCTAAATCCGATTCGAACCAACTAAATTCGAACTAAATTAATAATTAAGATAAATATAATAAATAACTAGTTTGATCCATATTTAGTTAGTTTAGTTTAAGTTTTATAATTGAGTTAAATTATCATGTGAATAATATTTGACTAGTTTTCGTTTGATATTTAAACTACACATATTATCTCATCATTTTTTAATCAAAGTCTAAGAGAAGAAAATTAATATACTAAGATGCTTTAAACTCTTATAGGGCATTTGATTTCACTTTTGTTTTTATATTGTAGTTTTTTATTTTTGTTTTCTATTTTTACTTTCAATTTTTTAAACAAAAATCAAAACCTGTTTGATTGCTAATATAAATGTAGTTCTATTTTTATTACCAATAATAATTATATGTTAGATAAAACTTAAAGATAAATTATTTTTAATTAAATAAATTTATTTAATCTCTTATACAATATTTATTAACAAATTACTAATAACATTGTGTTATTTTAATAAAATAAATAATTTAAAAATTAAAATTTTTTATAAATTAATATTAATTTGAAATATATTTTAATTATTAAATCAAATTTTATATGAATATTTATATATTTTAAATTTAATTATATTTATTAGTAATTATAAAATTTTAATTACATATAATTTAATTATAAAAATTAAATTATTCATAATTTTTATTGATAATTAATTTTAATTTATTAAATATATAATCTTGAATTAAATTATCCATAATTTTTATTAATAATTAAATAATATATATTTAAATGATAGTAAATCATATTATAAGAAAGGCATAAACAGGAAACAAAAACCACTTTTTATGGATTTCATAATTTTTGAAAACTAGAAGAAACCAAAACCAAAAAGAAAAACTGAAAACTCAAAGAAACAGGTTTTTTTTCACTGAATTTGAAAACAAAAACAAAAATAGAAACAAACACCCCCTAAATTTTAAAGAAAAGGGTTGGAAATAAAACCTTTCGAAGATGGAGGTCGTGATGGTGAGGTGTTGATACGAAATCCGCCTAATGCTCGAGATTATTGTCTTATCTTGGAATTGCTTAAAGAGAGTAAGAGAATTAGTAATCTTGGATCATTTCATATCATTAAAGTTGTATTTAAAGTTTAAAACAAATCTAACTAAGCACAACAATTCAAATCTAACTCCTGAACATGCTAATTTATAGTTATTATCTTGATCTTGTATCATTATAAACTCAGTCGAGATCAATTATGAGCAACTTGGTTCCATCCTTTTCATCCGCCTAATGCTCGAGATTATTGTCTTATCTTGGAATTGCTTAAAGAGAGTAAGAGAATTAGTAAACTTGGATCATTTCATATCATTAAAGTTTTATTTAAAGTTTAAAACAAATCTAACTAAGCACAACAATTTAAATCTAACTCCTGAACGTGCTAATTTATAGTTATTAGCTTAACCTTGTATCATTAGAAACTCAATCGGGATCAATTATGAGCAGCTTGCTTCCATCCTTTTCGTTCAACATCAGTTTTGTAGCCTGTAAGTAAGCTACAAATTACAAAATGATCTGAAGAGAATTTGTAAAATGACCATAAGGACAATATTGTTAAAATTATGAAAACCAATTAGGCTCAATAATATCCCTTTTTCGAGTGAACTGTAAACAAATAGGGAATAAGAAAACTCATTTATTCTTCCATGGAATCTAGTAGTTTGCCCAGTAAGAGGGTGAGTTGTTCTCTTCTTAGTTCTTCCTCATTTACCCTTATCTCCTCTTCTTCTTTAGCTTCTCGAATAGAGACTCCATAGCTTCTTCAAACTTGATGTCTGTTATTAACTGTTCTTCGTCCTCTCATTCCTTCAAAGATTTGTCCACATCAATTTTTCTAAATGAGTCGCCCTCCTTTATATTCTTTAATACATCATTCATGTTGAATGTCAGTTGGTCATCACTAATCCAATTGATAAAGTTTTCTTCATGGACATCTACCTAAGTTTTTTCGATGTTTAAGCATGGTATACCAAGATCTAGGGAATAATAGGGAGGGTTGTCATTCTTTTCTTCATCTCTTGGTCTTCTACAAGATATGGTTCATCTTGATTTCCCACTGGTTTTTCTTACTCTTCCCCATTTCAAAGCATGATAGCCTCATATTGCTCTCGTTGATGTAATTCTATACTGCTCAGAGAATCTTTCACACTTCTCTTAGAAAATTCACGGGGAAGTTGTCTTACTTAAATCTCCAAGTTTTAAATAGAAGAGGCTAGATTGTTCATTACTTGATCAAATTGCACTTCTATTCTCTTTTGGGTCTCTTCCTTCTTTGTTAGCTTATCCATGATTTTGTACAATTTGGAATCCTATGGACTTGACTCATCTTATCGAAATCCTAATAGGTCTTGATGTGCCATGTGAGTACTTACATTATTAGACCAATAGAAATTTAGGTGGTTCTTCTATCCCAAAGTGTACATGTTCATATAAGGATTATGATTTCCCAAAATAAATTGGGACTCATTGAAATCTGCAAGAGTCCTTTGCTCCCTATAATATATATCCTTTATGATCTCTTCTTAATATCTAATTTTCTAGATTTTTCATCGCTACCTTGTGATGTCCAAATCAATGTATTTTTTACTTTTCTCTGAAACTTCCTACATTTTTTTCCTTCTTGTAATTAGGTACCACAATCATAAAAGACAATGAAATGTATTAGACTACAAAAAATAAATTAGTTCTACACCTCCCCCATAACGGTGCCAAAAACTTGATTGGGGTAAGTTTTAATCTTATAAACCTTAATATTTTGCAAGCGCACAGTTCGTAGCATAATATTAAAGGTATCGAGCCCACGAGGAAGGAGAGTAATATAATCCTAAAATCTAAGACTAGAAAAACTATAAAACTGAAAATAAAAGATGTAACAAAATTAATTACGAGAATTGAGTTCAACCAATCAAATCAAAAATTAAAAACAAAAGTATTAATAAGTGAGCAATATGTAATCACAATAGAAATCAACCTAAGGAATTTACCAATTTATGAGAAAGGAGATTTTACTTATCATTTTTGCTAACCTAGCAGATTACATGTCAATGGAATGTTAATTCTAGACTATCCTAGGGCTGATTACTCTTTCTCGAGTTATATCCATTAAACCTTATTATAAACCCTAATCAGATTATGGAATTTGCTATCTCTTAATTCGCAAATTATCTAAAACCTTAATTAGATCTAAAGCACTCTAATAAACTATTGGAACATCACACGGGATCTCTTTCTGCTTAATTACCAATATGATTTGTCACAGTTTCTATTAAATTGCTTAATTCTCATTAATCTGGTTTAATCGTTTTCATTCAGTTCATCCTCTCAGTTTATTACCGAATTATGCAAGAACGCAATCAAATCACGACATTCATCCAATAAATACAATCTACTAAATTATTATAAAATCAAAATAAAATCCCGAAGGAGAGTTTAGGACATCATCAATATTCCAAATCCTATCATCATACTATCCATCTCAATTATATACATAAATCAAATCAAAATGAAAAGGAAATAATAACTTAGAGTAGACGATGGAAGGCAGCAATGTCAGGAAACCTCTTGATCCGAAAAGCACATTGAGTCAGCTTTGTCTTCCTCTTCTTACTCTTCCTTTTTCTTCTTTCTCTCTCTTAGTATTCTCTCTTTTGGGTTTCAAGTGTTGCTAGTCCAAAAAGCTCCTTTGCGCTCCTCTTAATGTTCTTTAAATAGTCATTTATGTTTTGAGTAACCCTAAGGTCTTTTTGAGGTTTGAAAGGCCCAAAAAGTCCCTTGAAACGTGAAGTTCATAAGTGACTGTGCATATCACATTTGAACCTTCTGTCACAATCATGGCCTGGGCCGTTGTTTAGGCTTGAATGTCTTTCGATGCTCCTCCTTTCTTCGATATTGACCCTGAAATACTAGCAAATACATCAAAAAATCTCAAAACTATAATATTTAGGCTCAAAAGCTTGTACTAACCCATAAAACACTTAAAAGACAAATAATTAACAAACTAATACAGTTCTAACTTAAAACACATACTAAATGATCGAATTAACGACTAAACACATATCAAACTATGCTCTAAAATACAATGCAATTTACACTTATCAATGAACCAGTTACTTGCCTGTTTGTCTTTCCAGGTAAATAAAGCTCCTTCAAATCTCAAACCTTCTAGTCCAAGTTCAAGTAGGTAGTCGTTAAACTTCTCATCTTTATTCCTATGGTTGATCCTATATCCCCCTTTGCTTCTTGTCCAAGTAATGTTCTGTCTATATTGGAACTCAAATTGAGTAAGTCACTCTATAATACATTTTTTTGGAGCCCATGATTAGCAGCATAAGTGAAAGTTATCCTAAATGGGATAGGTGTATTGTCTAAAGTTATAACTAGATGTAGAAATTGATCAAAATGACCTAGTTTTTGTATTTTTTTGAGGAATTAAATTAAAGTGACCTACTTAGTGATCACTCCAATCCAAACACTATTTTTCCATAACGATGAGATAGGTGATTGGAGATGATCTCTTAATTTTTACCAAACATCCGTTGGATTGAATGAAACTATATTTTTTTAATTTTAGTTTCCAACAAACTAACTAGACACTCTTATTTGAGAGGTGATAATCATGAACCATCTGCTTCTTTTTGCGTCAAGTCATGTCCCTCACGTATTATGGGGATAAAATCTCCTTTTTTGGGCAGTGGTGTGCACAGGGTAAAGCTTGTGTCACCGAATGGAAGGAAGCTGCCAGTTTTTTGGTATGAATAGCAGTTCAAGTTACCGAATGTGAGGACAGCTCTTGGTGAGACAGAGATCGGAGACATCTGCTTCCATTCCCAAAGTAGAAAGAAACCTAACTAAAAATAGGCAGAAATGTTTTAATCGTTGGTAGAAAAAAAAAAAGAAAAAAAAAGGAAAAGGTGAGGCAATTGGCGAGCTTTGGAACAGTTATCTCTTTAGTTGAATCAAGATTTGCATCAAAAGACGTTCAAAAGTTAAATAGTTTCCACGCTCAAATTTGAAAGGTGAAAATGAGATTTACAAGAATTTTTGCTTCTCGTCTGTCAAGAAATTTTTGTAAATAATATATTTAGACAAATAACAAGATTTGGTTCGATCAGAAAGCATTTAATCTAGAACAAATTAATAAAACAATTGTAGCAAGATGATTAATAGGAGTTATAACGTGAAACTGAAATCATTGACTTGGAAGTGGGACTTCCTGATGCAAATGTACACGGTTCTCTAAACATCAAGATGCATAAGATACAAGTACAGTTAGCTTCCTAATCAAGAGTATAATATATCAAGAAGCTCATCAGTTAATCCAAAATTTTTGAGCAATAAAGAAAACCTTCTAATATATACGTATCAACAGATTGTACTCTGCAATTTCAAGAAATGGGAATACAGTTACAATTAACGATCACGAATCCATGTTAATTTTTACTCTGCAATGTAAGATCTTGGTATCATCTATCTTCCCCTTGACAATGCCTTCTCTGCAGTGTCCATCTCTTCAAGTATTCTTGCCTTTCTCTTAGCAGGTATAGGAGCTGTTGGTCCAAAGCTGATGTAATGCCCAGAAACAGCATTCAATGCAGAGTAGATGTCTCTGAAAGAAGAACGACCCAGTAAAGCCTTTTCTCTTCGGTACTTCGCCACCCAATAATTTGATGTATTTCTTAGCTCAGCAACTGCGGTACCAACAGTTGGATCGTTCCTGTCCATCTGAATGGTGCTTCTGACCTTGATAATCACTTCCTTTGTCTCTTTCACGTACTCTTCATCGGATTCCGCTGAAGCTGGAGAAACTGGGACTAACCATGAAGAAGAAGCGATCATCGGGATAGTTGCAGCCAAGGACACGAAATGACGGCGTCGGAAGTTTCGTGGCGAAAATGGTGGTAATGTTGAGGTGATTTTGGGTTTGATGGGAGAGAGGACATTGGGTTTGGAGGTGTAAGTACTCAGAAGTGTAGATGACGCCATGGTTGCTGCTGTGAGGGATTGGAAGAGATTAAGGAAAAATAAAAACAGGTCTCTTCTGTACCCAGGAATACGTGTAGGGACGTGAGCAAGAGGGACTGGGTTTAAGCCACGTAGTGCTATCACCTTATCTTATTATATGATTCTATGGACATGGATGATACTATTACTAAATCATAGCCATATGGCAAGTTTGATTTTGTATTAGATCACCAAACCTTGCTGAATCCAAAAATAATTGGCATATGTTCGTCTACAATATAGGAATAATATAAACAAAATAAGAAAAACACAAAATTTATGTATTTCAATCAATACGTGAGTTATATCCACAATTAAGAGGATATATCTACTTTATTATTATTAGAAAGTTAATATAAGGAGAAGTATGACGACAAAAACAACTTAAAAATTCAAAGAATATCAAAATTCTCCTTCTTAACTTGAAATTTCTAATGTCTAACAATGAATCATTTATTGTCATACATATCCTTAAGGGTTTTAAGAAATGCAAGCATTTATTAAGTCTAAATTATGCTTGAAGTTCTTTTACAAATAATAGCTTTATCAATATGTCAACTACATCTTTTAAAACGTGAACCTTTTTTTAACAAGAACTGACCAAATGTAAATAATTTCTCAATCTTGTGAAATCTCACATCCTTTATCATAGCCCCTATTTGTTTATCTTTATCCTGACTTTTTTTAGTCTCATGGTAGATAGTTACATCTTCATCACATATGGTAAGAGCATACATGACTGATTCTCTACAACCTTATCTCCTTACTTGCTTGATGGTTTATCTCGCTATATATATTTTGATTATACCCTATTGATGTTTTCTTCTTAACATTGTTCTATCTCTTGAAATAGAATTTTTAACCGCTATAGTGTTTGTTTTAGACTATTCTAGTACCAGTTGTACCACCTTTAAACCAATACTACTCACTATTAAAAATGATATGTCCTTTCCATATGTGTTCCTCAACATATATCTCTCCTCAAATACTATATCCTTAAAAGTTACTTTAGACTTTTTAATAAGGACATGAAAGTTACAAAAGTTTACCTTCTAATGTATATTAAGCTATCGTTATGTTCAGATTGGCGTGTGGCGTCTATAATAGATCATATTGGTTTGGTTATTTTGTTTCTTTAACTAATTAGTATCTCAAATATTTTTCTTCTCTACTAGAGGTACTTATGACTAACTAGTTACTTTTAACATTTTAGTATCGTGCTTTAGCAACTTGTAGTTATTAAGTTGCTATTAGTGATTCAATTTTGGATCATTTATTTTAGATTTTTGTATGGTCATGTGTACTTACAATTATCACACCCTTTTATTGTGATGCCCATTTTGTGATTCAGTATCAATCTTACTTCTCGTTCTTGATTATTATTAGATTCGTTTAGGGGCTTATTAGGCATGTCCTCCTTATCTTGTATTAGGCTTTAGGATAGGTGACCGGCGTGTCGTAACGCTAGTCAAAATAAAATAACTAGACTACTACTATAGCAGTGGTAAGTCTAGGTCGATCCCACAAAGAGTGTGTGTAAATTTGTTGAATGAAATTAATCAGTGTTTAGGTTTAGGGGAGGTTTTGGATTGTGAAATAATAAAAGAAATAAAATGAAGCTAGACTAATAAAAACAAATTAAAGAAAACATGTAAAAAATGATAAAAGTGGAGAATTCAGTAGGGATCCGATTCTCTGGTTCAATCTCGACCTACACCCTAACTAAGCATATTTCAAAGATTTGTTGTTCTCAAACCTCTCTTAGCAACTATTAATCATAGGTTAATAAGTAACTCGAGTTTTCCCTTAGGTTTTGTTTAATCAATATACGATCATTAATTAGATCTAACCACTGAATAAACTAAGATACGATCTCTAAATTCAATTAGGCAGTAGCATTATGAATTAGGAAAACTGATTAATCAAGGCAACAACCACATACAATTCGTCATTTAACCTAGGTCATGTTATCCCTAATGATTACGAATCATTATTCGCTACACATGAATTTTGACATAACAATTACGAATTATATCAAAATTCTAGCAATGGATATGCAATTAAACGATTCAATAAATGCATTAAAATCATTCTTTCACAATACCCAATGGGTTCATACACAAGTAACGAAACAATAACAAAAATCTAATTATCTTTATACAAAACCAAAATCAATTAGCATAGAATAACACAATCAATTTCTAACGAGAGAAAGAAACAAAAAAATAAGAAATACACTTAACCTGAGTCGTCGAAGTTGATGTCACCTTTAACATCGAGACATTTAGCCTTCCATTGGTCTCCTAAAAAAATGCTTCAAACCCTACAAAAATAACCCTACTAAAGACCCTTTTTGGTCTTCTTCGTTGCTCAAGCTTTCCTACTCTTTACTGTTCATGATTTGACGAATAAAGATTGCTGACCATCTACACTATTCACTCTACTCACTCTTCT
>JANZXP010000009.1:781776-792265 GCA_027576715.1 Erythroxylum flavicans
ATCATTTGGGCCTCTTGACAAGTATGACTGAAGAAATGCATAGCCGTGCTCAAATGAATTGATGAGGAGTCATCAATGTCATTTGTTATAGTCAGTACTGTTTAAAAACATCCAAAAATAGAAAATAAAAAATGGTACAGAAACCCTGTAGACTATGAACAGAAACAGAAAATTTTAGGTTTTCAATATCAAAGATGTTCCAAGATTGTCAACTAGCCTAAAAATTATTGACGACCGTTTGATGACATTAGGGTACCCATTTTCCTTGAGTGATTCCATAGCTTTGTTTGTGATTGAATTTTCTATTAGAAAATATGTGTGGAATAGAACCAAAAAACTGCTTAAAGATATCTGTGCATTGTCTATGTACTCTTGCACCGTCGGCTTATAACCACTGACGTACGACTTATGCTCCAGTAAGTAAGATTTACATAAATCTATCCACTAAAAGAAATAGAAAGATAAAGTAAGAAAGTAATTATTCACTTAATTCCTATATGCAAATTAATAACTGTGAAACATGAAGTTTAGTACTAATTTCTTCAGGTAGTAGGTGATGTAAACTCCATGATCCCGAAGAGCAACGTAAGCCAATTCATTTACGTAATTGACTAGATCAAAGAAAGTTAGCTTCTTGTAATATTGAAGTTGGTTCACCATATTTATATCCCACCTTAAACCAAACGAAAATATCCCATTTATCAAATTCTCTTAAACCTGAATTAGAGTTATTCTTGATTCAGTTTAAATATAAAAAAACTACACTATCCTTTCAAGACAGAGGTCATCCAAGGTGCCATATACATCGTAAATGTCATCAATTATTATACCGAGTTAACCGTATTTTGTGTTATGTGTTTTGAAATAACTATACTTTGGCTCCGTTGCAACCCCAGTTGTCCACATGAAACTCTCAACTATCCTATCTTTCAAAGGGTAGTTTTTCTTTAAAGCCCGTTTGAAGAGACCACCTTAAGAAAAGTAAATAGAATTTTTTGAGAAGTGAGTTGTTTTGATTTTACTATGTCTAATGTATAGGAACACAAGCTTACTCAGATGCTTGTTTTAGATCCTCCTGCTGAACTTCCTGAAGCCTGTTGTACTCCATTTTCACAAACTCAATAAGCATAGGATTCATAGATTGTTTTTTTGGGTACACATCTATGTATCACCTGACTTCCAACCTTGGCATTCTCCAAAGTAATGGGAGCTTTGGGGAATGACTACCTAACCTGGGAATGTAATCACCTTTGATGTAGTTCACATACTCTTCAAGGTTCTTCCTTACAAAATCTCTTGCATCATTTAAGATGCTCTCACCATCTTCCATAAGGAGCGATGCCTCGTACTTACTGTCTCTTGAACTAACACAATTAACATACTTTGAAGTTCTGTTGGTTATCCTTAATGATGTGGAAAATATCTATAATTTATTATGTATATTAGACTGATGATGAAGAGCTCATTGCATATGATTTGAAAAAGCTCTCCTTATACCTTGCAAAACCTTAAAACCGTGTTTTTTTAAGAGTATGAACTCAAGAGCTTCAGTGCACAAATCATTGTTTGACGAAGTATTACTATACTTTTTATCATTGGAAATTCTCTACAATATGCTTCTTATCTCATTTTCAAAAACATAATCAAACCTTAAAGGTAAGCTTGTGAAAATGCAAACTAAAGAGGAAGCAATCATGGGAAAGGCCATTTTCTTTTAGAAATTAGTAAAATGCATACCTGAATTAATTATACATAAAATATTGTGAAGGCGAGGAGGCTTTGAATTTGATGGTGAAGCTTTTTTTTGTGAAAATTAAAGTAAGACTAAGTATATGATTCTTTTGTCACATTTTTCTATTGTTTATATAGAGACAACAAATAATATTAATTATGAGTAAACATATGTTTAATTTCATTTTATAAATAAGAATAAGTTTTTAACCTTCAAATCACCAATATTGGAGGTTGTAAAGAAAATTGCAAATTTTTTTGATTCCATTTCCATTTCCATCCGATAAAAATATGAAAAAGACCAAAACTTGGTAGCTAACATGGTCATATGTATGGAAGCAAACAGAAAGGCTAAGGAATAGCAAAGTAAAAGGGTTATATCTCAGACTTAACGATGTGTGTAGGACTCTGCTAGGTTTTTGCTTAAAATAGCCTAATATTGAGCAGACTCAATAAAGTTTAAACATTAATTGAGCAGGTAAAAATATTTATCCCTAAATTGATCAAATTAAAAAATATTTGGCCCAAAATTAGGTGTTTAGCCATAAGACACTTCTTTTTCATTTGGTAGGTGAATGGGCTAAAAACTTTCAGTACAAACTAGCTCTAGAAATTTTATTGATAAATGAGGATAATGTATTCCTCTTTAGATTAACTTTTAAACCTAGTATGAAAAAGTTTTGGAAATAAGTCTATGACATATATAAGGCAAGCTTTTATTATTTTCAGAGGTGGACAACTAGTGTTGCTTTAGAGTGTAGCAACTTGAAGATTATACTTTTGTAGGTGAATTTCCACAATATCTCACTAGAATATTCTTCCACCACAAGTATGAGCTATGTAGCTAAATTATTGGATAAACCCATATATTTGGATGATAACACAGATGGGATTAGGAGGATAGGATATGCAAGGGCATGCTTAAAGATCAAGATTAAAAAATATCTCCCAAACTCTCTCAAAATTAAGAAACTTTATGAAGATGGTACCTGTGAACAAAAAATTAAACTATCATATTAATGGAAACCTTTTAATACTAAACTACCATATCAATGCAATTTTTTTAATTCTAAGGAGAAGGATAGAGGAAAGGAAAAGTAAACTTGAAGCGCTACTAGTAAAGAATCATATGTTGTTACAGACCTTTAAACTTCAATCAAAGAAATAGGTGAGACATTAGGAGCTCCATAGAGAAAAGTTGCAGAAAATTTAACCCTAAAGTCATATAAAGAATTTGTTACTCATTATGTGTTGATTAATATGGCTAATGGTAAGAGATAGATCCTAGGGGAGTTAGATAGCAGTAATCATTTGTTACCAGAGGAACTAGTAAGAGTGAGCACTCTTAAACTTTTTTTAAAAAGAAAAATAAGGAAATAATTGAATGTTTTACCTTTGAGGCAATTCCTTCCATGGTTGGAGTCAAGAATGAGTCTTTAGGGGATATAAAGAAGTTTTTAAATGTTAAAACTAGGAAAAAATCTTAAAAGGAGAGGCCTCATGGCCTATCTTGTTCGCTATGATTATTGCTTAGAATGTTAGGGATATGAATTGCCTTGAGAAGCAACAAATGATGAATAACTTTTTCTTTCAAAGAAACAAAAAAAGATGAATAACTTTTTGCTTTCAAAGAAACAATATGTGGTTGAGCTTTTAGAGATAAGGATCAAAGCTAATAAGCTCAAAATGTTTTGAGCATTATATCAAACCGTCAAACTCATTACAATGGAAGAATTTTAATAGCTTATGAAAATGATAGGGTCAATTTTCAATAAAACATTATTTCATGTCAGTTTATCCTAATTGTATTGTCCATATACAAAATTCAAATCCTAGCAGAGATATTCTTCATATATGCATCCACTTTAGAGTTTCAAAGGAGTTATCTTTGGAAAAATCTATTTTCTTTGAGTCCATTAATACAAAATCTTTAGATTGCTCTAGGAGATCTTAATAAAACTTTGTTAGCTTAGGAATGAAAGGGATATATTGAATAAGAGGTGTGTTCACTTGGCTAGTGATAAAGAACAAGTTAAAAACTAAAGACAGATGGTTTGGTAGGTTTGATCCTAACTACATTCTTTGTAAACAATTGAATGAAAGCAGAGATCATCTTTTCTTTGAATGTAGCTATAGCAAGTCAGTTTGGAGTAGACTTTTGAGTACGTTACAACTTTAAAGCTTCAATTTTGTGTGATCTAAGACATTAAATACAATTATAAGGTACACCAAAGTAGGTTAGAGGAATAGTGTAATCACCAAGACTTCCTTCTAAATGGTCATTTATTCCACTTGGAGAGAAAGGAATAGGCGATTATATAAGAGTGAGAAACTACAGAAACATCAACTTGCTAAGAAAATTGTGAACTTAATTAGAGCTGTTATTATTGTCGATGATAAGCAAAGCAAAGTTAGCTAAGAACTTAGAGTAAACTGGTTGCTTTGATGTAAATTTTTGTTTTTTGATATATATATATATCATGTTTAGTTTAGCTTTACTTGATTCAAGGTGTATAATTCTTGTTTAGGATTATTTAATAGCTTTTACTATAATTAAATACAAACATTATTTTTCAATAAAAAGATAAGGAATTGCTTCACTAGTTCAACTCTAAAAGATATGAGGTATTTTGGTCCTTCCTTCACCTGGAGCAATAAATAAGAAGACAATTGATTGATAAGGAAAAAACTAGACAAGTTTTTAATAAATAGTAGCTTATTAAATTTTCTAAAAGTTTAGCCTACTTTATACTCGTCAGTAGTCAGATTACTATCATATTAAGGTGATTACTGATGTTGATAAAATAAGGTTAAAAAATTTCTTTATTCAACAATTCAAAGGAGATATTTTTAAGGGCATGAAGGTTGAAATAAAAGGTTATAAGGTCGTTATATGCTCAAATAAGTTCAAGTCCATTAAAGATCAACTTAAATTGTTACATTTGGAGAAGATAAAAGATATTAAGGTTTGCATTTGTAAGGAAAATGATGAGCTAATTCTTATTAAAGAGGAACTAAAGATAGGAATTAAAGAAGTTGTCTAGTGATGTTACTTGGAGAAATAAGTAAAATACGACATTACTAAAATACTTTCATACCTCAGAGATCCACTATTCTTTAATGAAGTAAAGGGCTAGAGCTAGATGAGGGATGAGAACAAAAAGCTCACTAATAAGTTTTGCTCTTTAAATAATAATAAATGACTAGTGTTTGAGGGATAAGAGAAGATCAAGCAGATGGTTCTTTTGCATATCAAGAAAACTTTAAGATTGTCTGTGTCATAAAATAAAAGTGAAAATGAATTTTTTTATTCCTAAATGATTTAGGACACATGCTTATATACATATTGGAGAAGAAAAATAAGAAACAATCTTTAGGAATTATTCTCCTAGTATTCCAAACTTTCTTAGGAAATTAAAATAATCTTATAGAACTCCACACTCTCATAAGAAATGAAAATAGTCTCATAGACTAAGAAAAGAGAACAATCTTTTAGAATCCTACATATTTTAGGATACTAAGAAATTGAATTTTCTAAAATGGTATACAAATTGATACCAATTTTCACATTCCCTTTTAAGTTAGTGAATAAGGATACGTCATTACCAACTTGCCAAAGATACTTTAAAATACTTCATCACTCAACCCTTTTGTAAATACATTTAAGCTATCCTCCAGTTGGAATATAAGAAATACAAATTAACCCATTTTCCAATTTTTCTTTGATAAAGTGCCTATTGATTTCAATATATCTATTTGTCATGTTATACTGGATTATATCTGATATTTATGACCGATTTATAATCATAATACAACTTTGTGAGACTACTCCACCTTACCATTAAAGCATGAAGAATAATCTTGAACTATAATAGCTCACAAATTCCCAGTGCATAGATTTGAATTATACCTCTACACTACATCTTTTCATAACATTTTGCTTCTAACTCCTCTATGTTATAAGATATTTACCTAAAATTGTATAATATCTTGCAGTAGATCTTCTGGTGACCCTGTATAATCAACATCATTATATACTTTAAGGTTAACTTATTATGTTTTATAAAAAGAATTATTTTCCCTAGATTTCCTCTCGAATACTATGGAATTTTATAAGTAGCCTACAAATGAACTTCACTGGGTTCATACATAAAATGGTTTATTACACTAACTGAATATGTTATATCTGCCTTTTATAAGATAGATAAATTGTCTTTTCCAATTAGACACTGATACATTTCCTGATTAATAAAAGAATATTCTTTAGCATCTGGATAAAGTGAGTAAGACATACCAAAGGAGTTTTGCAACCTAAGACACGTGATATCATCCTATTAATCATATATACAGATGTGAGAATAACTTTTCTCTAGCATGTTTTGGTACATTAAGATGGAATAGGAGTACTATAGTGGTGTTTAAAAGATAATCATTTTTTTAGTTCACTCCATTTTACCGGGGTTATATAAGTAAGATGATTAATGAATAAAACCTTAGTTTTAGAATTATGAAGATAAATTTTATCTAAAATATTATTTTTCATTTTAAGTTCGAAATAACTAATTTTAGTACCAAATAAACATTGTATCATCAAATGAAAAATAATGAAAATATTACTCACACATGATTTATTTCAATAAGAAAATCTATGTTACTCAAGTATAATCTTTAATAATGGATACAAACTATCTAGCACTAATAAAAGGTTGAAGAAATACCACATATGTCACTATGAATTAAATAAAAAGGCATAGAAATTCTTTTGTCAATAATGGAAAAAGACACGTAGATTTGTTTTAAAAACTCACATACGTCACAATAAAAACTTGCTACACCTATCCCTTAAAAAAAAACATGATTTTTAAAGCTGCATATGATGGATAACCCTAGTAAAGATGATGAAACAAAATAACAACCTTTTTTGACAATGATAAAAGTGATAAATATAGATTAAGAATAGATGACTGGTTTGAAGTTTCCAAGTCGTACATCCCATTCTTTTTCTTAGTAAGCCCTTTCCTCTTCCCTAAACCTTGGTCCTAAAATTCACAAAAGGAAGAGTATAAAACAGCTATGTCATTCATATCTACGATCATTTTATATATAAAAATAAGATCAGTGGATAACTTAGGAACACGAAGGATTTTTTTTAATAAGATCAACAAGGTAAGTTGTATATCTTATATACCAACAACAGTGATAAAAGACCTATCAATAACAATAACTTTTCTATTACTTGGATAAAAAGTGTAAGTTTAAAATTTATTAGATAAGAATGTCACATGGTTTATGATGCCTATACTTATTATCCATAAATGAAAATTGGATTTTTTTCAAGGCATTAAATCTAATATAGGTAGAAAGTTTAATATAGCTGGATATGGTGAGTTGATGAACATAGATAAAAATCTATCAATCCCTGATAATAATAATAAAATAATTTCTAATCAAAAGGAGTAAGAAGAATTAGCTAAGGCATAAATCAAGAGGAACAAGGGGAATTGGGCAAAGATATAGATAACATTGGGAATTATCTGCTTAACAAGGAGAAGAATAAGTCAGAGGAATAGAACAATGTCATATCTACTCTAATTTTCAAATAAATCCTTTAAAATATTGATGTCATAGGACAACTGATGGATAACAAAGATGGTAATCAAACTAAAGATGGAAAAGCTCATTCTCCTGGAACATTTGTAAAATTGAACAAGAAGAAACCAAGGAAGAAACCTAATAAAAAGGGGAAACAAAACATAATCTTCTAAGATATGATAATAATAATATAAAATAAAAGGAGAATAAATTTCCCCAATAAACAACATGTGCTTAAAGACTACTTGCTTTCAAAGATGCCAATTTTGACTAATCTTTTTTAAAGTAAAACAAAAACTAACATTTTTAAAAAAGGCTCACAATTTTTCAATAAATTTTGATCAGTGATAAAAAATCACCAAGCTCATTATAATATAATAATTATAGTTACTTGTAACTTGCTTCATATCCAGCTTTACAATAGCCATCTCACTAAACAATTATAATGACCTTGATCAACTATAATATTATAATGAATGTTCACCTTTATTAAAGCAACTAACTTTTGTTTGGAAGGACCTAGAGAGTTTATATGGTCAATAGTTCAATTTTTTAAATTCTACTTAGAGACGTCAACTAAAATTTATGTGCTTTCGAAGCATAAAGTCAAAGAACATGGCTAAACTAAGATAATGAGGATTTTAGTAGAAGCTTGAATTAGTTAGGTATTTCAAATGTCATATTAAAAAGGCAACTTATTTACATAAAGCATCAAACAAAAAGAAACAATCTTTCGTAGCAAAAATTTAGACAAGGCTTTTATTAACAATTATTAAATGTCTACCATTGAGAACATGCAACTCTCTTTAACTATTTCTTATGCTTAGACCATACTCTAACTGGAGTGAATCTGATAACCAAAATGAAAAATGCAAAATCTATATTCAATTTCAAAAATTACTTGGAAAACTTCAAGAATTTGAAGGTGGTTCAAAGAAGTTTTAGGATCATAAAACAGGGATATCGAGCTTTTAAATTCACAAAGAGAATATAAAAAAAAAGGAACTCAAAGCAATCAATAGAAAGAATATTCACATCACCAATCATTTCAAAGATGAAGCATTAACTAAGCTTAATAAAATATAGGAGGAGCTCTCTCTAAATATGTTGAAGCTCTAATTATGTAAAACTTGGCAAAGTCAAGACTCTTATAGTTAAAACAAGGGGATATAAACTCTAAGTAACTTTACAATGCTACTTTGTCTAGATAAAACACCAATGAAATCACTACTTCAAGGGATGCTAAAGGAGTCATTTATTCTTACTAAAAAGAATTGAAAAATATAGCCTTTAAATTCGTCAATAATTCCTTAAGCTCTGTTGATATTCCTAATTTCTATGTGGGACCTAAAATTCTATATCTAAATTTAAAAATGATTTCCTTAACAATCCTCTCTTAAGCATAGACATAAAAAATGCATTATTTAGCCTATACCCCAATAAAACACTAGGCCCAAATGGTTTGATGTATGCTTCATCTAAGAAAAACTAAAGCTTAATAGTCCAAATTTTCATAAAAGCAATTTAGGAATTTTGATCAATAGGAAAAATATTTGTGAGTTCCAGTCTGACAAAATGACCACAACGTATCTTCTTCACATTAAAAAAGGCAAGCTCGTCTAGCTTTTTGGATGTTTGCTGGCCTTAAATAAGGAAACTTTACAGATAATTGCATACAGTGAAAATACACCTGAAATGTTGACATGTGAGCGCCTCTGCCTTGTAAAAAGCCATGTGTTTCTGGGAGGTTGCTCTTGTGAATCTTATTTTAGTACATTGTAAGACATCTGGAAAGCCTTTTTTTTTAATGCAATCCTCAATCAAGTTACCAGTAACTTAATTGTTGACTTTAAACTTGTGAAGCCTTATGATGTCACCATGATAATTGTTAAGGCACTACTCTCCTGCAAGCTTATAGGAAAATCAATACCAAATTGTAGTCTTTAACTAGTGGAAGTATAGAAAGGCTTTTTGACACTATAGTTCAATAGGTTTTTGATCTCATTGGCTACGACAAGGTGATGGCTTATAAGTTTCGTGATGATGACCATAAGGAAGTTATTTCTAAAATAACTAAGCCTAGTTTGGAATTCTATTTGGGTTTGCATTATCCAGCAAGTGATATTCCTTAAGTTGCACATTTTTTATTTATGAAGAATAAGGTCTGAATGATTGCTAATTGTCATGCAAAACATGTCAAGGTGCTTCAAAATGAGAGGCTTCTCTTTGATCTGACCTTATATGGTTTAACATTTTGAGCCCCACACAATTACCACTCGCAATATATGCAGAACATGAATACAATTGCTTCACTAGTTATGGCAGTTGTAATCATGATAGAGATGAAGATTTTTATGGCCCCATCTATACATATACATCGAAAATAAAGAGACTTTCGGGTCTAATAGTATGTCATAACACTAGTTCAAGGTTTGTTTCTTTTCCTATAAGGTATGCTTGTGAATTTCTAGCTCAAGAATTTACTATTCATTTCAATAAGGAACTAAAAATAGAAAATTAAATTATTGAGACGAACATCTTGCAAACTCAGGAACTATTATATGATATGATAATAAGTGATGCCTCATTGGATATTTTTACTCGACTCTTAAACACAATAGATCTGGTGAAATGTGATGATTTTGCACTATTGTACAAGAATAAGATATGGAGGTTGGGAATAACTCTAAGTGATTTCTAGATATGAGATATAGCTTTATGGCTATTTGAGTGTCATATGGATTTCATAAGTTTGAGTACATATAGCCTGGATGGATATCCAAGTGCTTGAGCTATAGGTGATATGGTGTGTGGCAGACAACTATAAGAATAAGTTCTAAAGATAAAGTATCTTGGTTTCAGTCTCAAACTGCTTCAAAAAAACTCAATGGGGTACTGCAAAATATAAACCAGTTGAGAAAGATAACATTAGAAAGATGCATTCAAGATCGTCCTTCAAGGCCTTTCTTGAAGTTATTAAGATGAGGAGTTTACCTTGAAAGGACTCCGAAATGGATGCAATTCATTCTCTATAATTGATACTAATGCTGGAACCCCGCCTCGGGCGGGTCCACGGCCCGACATCCTACGTGACATCTGGACCCGTGGCCCACGGGGGAGGAATTCCCCACCAGTGGAACTTAAAACGAATAAATTCATTTAATTA
>JANZXP010000009.1:807660-818671 GCA_027576715.1 Erythroxylum flavicans
GGGGGTAGGGGGGTGGGGGGGTGTGCCCCATGCTTTGGTGACAGTGGTGGTGGTGGTTTTCCAACCAGACCAGAAATAGTCAAAAATAATTTTATAAATTCCCAAATATTATGTAGATCAATTTTTATAAAAGCAAATTGTTGAAATTCTTCATAGCTTCTGAGATAAAAAGTTTAAAAGATTATGATCATATAGAAATGCATGAAATTGATTAAATTGAGTTGTTCTTCATTAGAATTGAGAATATATTGATGTATTGAGTACAAATAAGGGTGTATGGGTCAGAAATTGATAAACTTAAATTATGATTGGATTTATTAAGAATTTTTGTGATATAAATGTGGACTCAATTGGGCATAGACATATAGTCTGGAGGCTCAAATTGAGTTATGACTACTGGTGGTCATAGAAGTGTACTTTCATTGCAAAAATTACCCTTCTTTCATAAGGGGAATGTCCGTTTTATAGGAAAAACTCTACCAAATTTTTAGTAGGCTCCTCGTAAAACGTGACATCGTCATTTTTAAATAGAAAATAAGGCCTTTAATATTAAGTCATGGTCTTATTCTTAGGGTATCTAAAATTGGTTTAGGATTTAAATCCCAATGATCATTCTGACTTTTCTTTCTATAGATCAATCAGGAGCAGAACCATCCACTTCATGACACTAGCACTAAGGCAAAAAGAGCTTTAGGCAATAACACGTTTGCAACAATTTAAAAATGTGTTGCAAAAAATTAATATAACGCAATAGTTTTTAAAGTGTTGCCTTTACTAATATTAAAAGTCAACGATAATAATAATTTGTTGCTACATATAAGAAAAGGCAACAAAATTAAAAAATGTTACAATAAAATCTTATTTATGCAACATCTAAAATTGTTGCACCTATTTACTAAAGGGTGTTTATTAATATTACATATTTATTTAACTAGCTATTTACTAATGTATATTTAAAACATAAAATTTTCTATTTATTAATGGATATTCAAAATATGTCTAGCAAAATTAAATTACCTACAAATTTTTATTTACTAACGAGTATTCAAATCGGTTAGCCCAAGCTAGGCTAGTCTGAACTGTACTATTTTTTTCATCTTTAAATAAATATTAATATTTGAAATAATATGTCCTATATATAATATTTTAGGGATAAAAATAAATATTATGTGTGTGTGTTTTTTCTAAATCAAAGTTGATTGATAGAAAAAAATAGTGAAGGACAATAAATCATTTGGAAAATAGAAATACTCTCCTGCATCAAGCCAAACGATGAGGACAACAACATAACAATAGTTAAAGAAGAAGATTATGGACCAAAATGAAGCACCAAACGACCATGGAGGCTATATATCGAAGCTTTTGTTTTTTCCTAGTTAGGGTTGGGAGAATAGAGGAATTCCATAGGCGATTGTCCTCTCATGTCATAACCATCTGGCCAAGGTGAGAAACTTTCTATCTGGATGCATCATCTTCTTACTCAAGCTTCCTTTAATCGTTATTCCATGTGTGTTGTGTGCTCTACCCACCATAACCTAATAATTTAGAGGCAACAATTTACACCCGGTACATCCTTAAAAGATAGACTAATTGGATATAATATACTCATTGTATATGAGTAATTTAAAGGTTATAGGAAGAAAAAGCATCGAGGAACTTTACTATTCTATTAGCTAGGATTTTTTTGTTAACATATGCTTGAATTGTTTAGTTTCTTGACATCTTCATTAACTGAATAAGGCAAGGTGTCATAACCACCTTCTATAGTGCATTGATCAATAGAGAATAAACTAAATTGATTAAGGGTGGAAGAGGACTAACGTAAGGTAACCTTGTTTTCCATTATCTTTTTATTTTATACATAGAAGCTCTAATTTAATTACCAAAGCATAATATTATCTAAGACTTCATCTTTAAGTAGCACTCTAAATGTAAGAAAAAGGAGCTCTTTAACTTATCTTTTGCTAATGATTTGTTTTTATTCTCTAAATTATATGATAAATTGCTTCTCTTTATACTTTTAAGGAATTATTTGGTTTGGCAATCAATCCAAACATAAGTCACTTGATTTTGATAACTAGTTCATCTTATATAACTACGTAGCTTTCTTCCATATCGGGGCTTCAATTAATGGTCTATTTATTCACTTACTTAGGCTTACCAATCACATCAAAGAGGTTGCATTTTAGCGAATTCCTTCAACTAATTGAAAGGATACAAAAGAGACTAAGTAATTAGTGCGACAAAACCTTTCTCTTTACAAGAAGATTGAAATTAGTTAAGTCTATAATTAATTCACTCCATATTTTCTAGTTATCTCATATATCCCTTTATAAAGAAGTAACCTATACAATTGACAAAATGATAAGATGTTTCATCTGGTCTAAGAAGAATAGTAGCAGATATAATAATAAAATGAGTTATATAGAAGTTTGCAAACCTCCTAGTGAAGGAGGATTTGAAATTACACATGTATACTTGAGTAATAAAGTATTCTTAGAGAATAGAATATAGGGGTTGTTAACTAATAAGGATGCTCTATGAGTAAAGTGGATCTAGACCAACTTCTTAAAAGAAAAAAGATTTTGGGAAGTTATTAATAAGTCATCTGCTTCCTAATTTATCTCATAACTACTAAATCTAAAGAGTACTAATTAAGAACTTTAAATCCATAATTGTGAATAGAGAAACATCCTCTTTATTATTTAATAACTAAAGCAAAATCAAACCACTCTATGGCTCTTAATTAGAAGTGTTAAGTAGAATTTTAAGCTCTTCTAAGCCGATTTTGTAGATCATTGACAACCAATGATCTAACTTCCCTTTTAAAACTACTCATATTATACATGACTATAACTCAAATACAAAGAAGACTAATTATTATCGATGGCTTGGACATAACTCTTGAAGTTTTATGAACATATCGTATAGAGAACTCTTAAAGGTGAGAGGTACTAGACAAAACTAAAGTAGCTCAATTTGGGTAACAAGATGTTGCCCAAACTATCCTTCTTCATATGGTTAATGGTAAAGAATAGATTAGCCACTTTGAATAGATTGAATTACCTCAATCTATCTATTACTTGTTATCTATACAAATGTGACTTAAAACCCTAGAGAACCTTTATTTTTTTTATATGTAACTATTCTAAGCATATATGGAACACCATTACATCTTTTATACCAATTTAATTTATTAAGTTAAAATCATGTTGACATTCTAGAATGGATAGGTTCTAATAGAAATATCACTAAAGGGAACAAAGTTGTTTACACAACAACTTTTTTCTTATGCACATACAAAATATGGATGGAAAAAATAACAAATATTTTAAAGGGAGCAAAAGTAATATGGAACAAGTTATGATCTAGCTTTCAAAATGGATAAAGGAATAAAGTTTTTAGAGAAAGGAATTGCATTTATATGTTAGCCTCAGCTTGGAGATTAGATAACCAATAAATATAATATAGAGGAAGTATGATATTTCAAGGGTAATTTGAACCTTTTATTAAAATTATTTGTACAATAAACCTTTGTAAGTAACACTTGAATAGGATTGAGACTTATTATATGTTTGTCAAGCATATAGCTTATTTTAAGGGATCCGTGGATGTCTACTTCAAATGGCTTATAGTATTGTTATATGTACTCCTGATTTTATTAATTCAGTTTCTTTAACTTTTCAAAAAAAGAATAATATAACCAAACCATTAAAAGAATATATCTTATTATTGGAAGAGGCAACATTATTTATCGACAAACAATTATCTAGAAAAGTTAGAAATATTTTTAAAGGCTTTAGAACTATATGTGTGTGTGTGTGTGTGTGTGTGTGTGTTTGTGTGTGTGTGTGTGTGCGTGTGTGTGTGTGTGTGTTAATTATAAGGTATCATTATTATAAAACTTAGTAGTTAGTGCATAATTAAATAAATAGAAAACTACTTATCGAATGAAGAATAACTTAATTATAACTATATATTTATTGCAAAAGGGATCATTTAAACCTTAATGTTTGCACTAGAATTTAACCTAAACTCAAATTCTTGGGTGTGTTCGAGAAGAATACTAATATTTCAAAATCATCTCATTTAAATCACCACTTTATAGAATCCTTAACTTTGCCAGGGTTTTGTCTATTAAATGTTACAATAGTACTCAAGTGACTTTTTAATTTTTGTCCCTTTTTATGAGACCCACTATTTCCATATGGAGCTTGCATGGCACTTATGGCCTCACTTTTAAAATAAGCCCTAATTTTAGACTTTTTGCAATTATTTGTCATCGTCTGCTTGAATTGGTACACTATGTTCCACCCAATGTTCATCAAGTAAAGATAATTCATATCCTAACAATTTTGCTAAAAAACGTAAGCTTTCTTGATTTCTTCTTCAAACTACTCCAATGGCTCCTGTTTTTTTTGGATAACTCTTAAGCTTTGATATCTTGAGCTGCTTGAGCAAGTTTTTAATCAATTTGAAATGACAAATTGTTTGCAATTTTTCTTATGCATTGTTGCTATATGGTTATAATCAATCCTATTAGCTACATAACATCTTGACTTGTAAGTTGGACTACATTTGCAATCCCCCCAATATATTCCCATAAAAGCATTGTCCATAACCTAACCAATCTAAATCTTGCAAATATGAAAAGTTGACATCAAGGACTCCAAAATTCAAATCATTTTCTCTCCTTTAATTATAACCTAACCAAAAGCGAAGTGTCTTTCTATAGTTTCAAGATCTAGAAATTGGAAAAGTAACAAAGACTCAAACTTTTGACTACCTATTAGAGGATTATAAACTAGGCCAAATGCTCTTCCTTCTAAGGATTTAATTAAAACCACTATAACACCATTATAAACATTGAACTAGCAACATCAAGTAATCTTTTCAACTACCTCCAAAGAAAAAAATAAAGAAAGAACATAATAAAATTTAGCATAGATTATTCATTATGCTTTTTTATTAGAGTTTCAAAGCAAACTAAAACCAAAAATTTGAAAAAAAAACAACAAACCAAAAGTATAGAAAATGAAAGAAATAGAGGAAAAGAGAACTTGTACAATCCATATATACAAAAACTATATAAGTGATTCACATTTCCTTGTCAAACTCTTTAAAGGGTTAACCAAAAAAATGATGTTCACCTAAAATTCAAAATAAGAGCAAAAATATTTACATTTTAGGAAATCAAAATAAACCCACTAAAAAAATCACGATATGTTAGCACTTATGACTCATCCTAATGGGATTCCATGCAATTACTACTAAATTTAAGGCTTCTTTTTGTTTAGTGCTTAATTTATTTGTTTGGTAAGATACAACAAGTAGAGAAAGAAATGACTTTCAAGAGAGAATGTTGGAATCCAAGAGAACAGGAACATAGTGCTTCTTTGTTTGTTCCCTTCCAATTTCTTTCATAATTGAAAGGAGGATAAAGTTAGGACTTGTGTTAGGAGTGGAATCTTCTAATATCACATAGCACTAATGTTCTTACACAAGCAAGGAAAATTTTTTAAAATTACATCAACACTAATGTGACATTTAACTGATAAAATCCTATTAAAGTTTGGAGTTCTATTAATTGGAAGTTCAATTTAGATAATTACGAAACATTGAGATTCTTTTTTAGACAAAAGGGCAAATTTGACCTTAATGTTTTCTTCCTAATACAATTCAAACTTATCATTTCAAAGTGATCTAAATAAATCTAAAAATTTTTAAAATGTTCAAATTGAACAGTTTGTAAACGAAAAAGCATATCATTTTTCATACCTTCTTAAGTGCACAATTTTTAATGAACTTTTGGACCTTATAAACCCATGTGGTAGCCACGTGGCTCTAAACCTGTGCAGCTTAAAAAGGTCCATCAAATTTAATTTTTTTGAATAATTTGATTAATTTTAATTAAGCCTAAATAAAACCAACTAGGTTAATTTAATCTAATAAATTACTAATTTACTGAATCCTAAATTTATCCCAATTTTTTTTAAATTATTCACTCCTAAATTCCTATGACGTCCACCTCTTCTCCTAACATAGCCAAGGAATTCCTTAAGATTAATAAACAGACAATCTTTTGTTACATTGTTTGTTAAATTTGCAACGAACCTATGGGCTTACACAAGAAAGAAAGTTAAACTACACATAAATTTAAGTGAAGTTATATCCTAAAATTAATTGGCAATAAGCAAAGTAACTTATTAAGTTTATATGTTAGTCTTCTTTCCTCTCTTTTTTTTTTTAATGTGAAATACTCTTATGCGAGTATTCTTAACACTATTCTGGATGTTGTGCCTGCACGGGGTACCATTGCATGGATTCCAAGCAAGGTAGAGGCGGTTATGCCATCACGCAAATTTTTACAATATGCCCCAACAATACCTTCATCACCAGAAAATTTAATAACTTGTACAAGATAAGACTATGGGAATGTCTAAAGAACCATGCTGCAACTAGGAGAGGACATGTCATCCGATGGATGTAGAGAATTTAGGATTTAGTAAATTAGTAATTTGTTAGATTAGGGTTAGCTAAATTAGGGATTATTAGATTATTAGTTTAATTTAGGATTTATTAGAAAAAAATTCATGAAATTTTTTTTTGTTGTACTTGATTGTCACATAACTTTGTATAACCTAAAAATTCGTTAAAAATAATATATTCTTTTTGCTTTATCAATGAGGATAAACTGACAAAAGTATTATTGTCTTCTTTTCCATATATAAGAATTCAATTTAAACATTTTAAAACATTAAAATTTATTTTAAAATCTCTAAATCATTAAAATTTAACATATATTTTACTGAAACGTTAAAAGATCATATTTGCTTCTTTTACTTTCTTTTTTAAATTAAAATCTGACACCAACATTAAAATTCAAATCGTCCACATGCAAAGATTGCGACTTTTCATTAATGGAAGGCACAGTCCACATACATAGATTGCTACGTTTCTTGAATGGATGGCACAATCTAAACTATCCTTACTAAACCTTGTGCTGCATTAATAATGGATTACTTCCGAATTTGATTTTTTATAATTTTAAGTGTAAGTTTGAGACAAGTTTCAAAAATTGAAAAGTGTATTAGTCCATCCTATTGGACAACATAGACAAAGGACCTTCAAATCAGAAACAAATAAACCTTAAACTAAATTCTGCAATAAGCCTTCCGTGACTTTGTCTAACGATGAAACCATGCATAACATTATTCTATCTAGATCGTCTTACAATAATGTAACCTTTTACAACCTTAGATTCTCAATCCTCCTTACTGCTAGCAATGTTTCTGAGATAATGATTTAAACGCTGACCAAAAACCTTTGTTGAGAATGAATTGGCCACATGCTCTCGAGCCTCTTTCCCCATTCTTTCTGCCATCTGGGGATCCAGTATGAATTTGGCCATGGCCGTGCAGAAGTCTGGAGGAGTAGGATCACAAAGAAATCCAGTTACTCCGTCCTTAATGGTCTCCAAAGGGCCCCCACTATTACATGCAAGGACAGGCTTATGAGCAGCCATAGCCTCCAATGGAACAATTCCAAAGTGTTCATCCTACAATTATCAACAAAGCAAGAGACCTCATAACTGTCAACAAAGTAAGAGACCTCCCTTTTCACTTGCAACATTACTACTAATGGATAGAGGACGGGAGTAAAAATATGGTAAAATACCTTTGGCGTATAAACAACACAAAGACATTGGGAAAGAAGCTCATTTCTGTCTGTTGTTGAGCAAGAGGGGATGAAGTTAACTTGATGAGATATTCCTTCCCTTTCTGCTAAGCTTTTAAGTTCCTCCAAGTATTCAACATTTTCCCAAAGTCGTTTATCATACCCACCTGAAACACAAATGACACATAAATTACATGCTGGAATCTTAGCTATGTCATTTAGCCTTCCTTTAAAATATAGTAATCCCCTTATTTCCTTTGTAAAAATCAAGCTAACTAATTTATCCAAACAAAATTCTAAAGTTGAATTTTTAGAAAGATTACTTAAAGCATGAAGTATTTATTATCAGAAAGAAAAAAAAAGGGACTTGCTATGAGAAAACTGTATTCTTTATTCATGTAAAAAGTCCTTGCAAAATACAAGCAAATTGTCCATGTAGGTGACAACGAACTTTTTCATTCAATTTTTCACCGCTGGCACTCTGTCTAACCAGAACATTTTCTACAAATTCACAGCCTAATAATTAGTGGGTTAAGGAATCCTGGCACAAAGATTTTTTGGAAAAATAATCCTGGGACAAAGTTGATGAATACTTGCCTGCAATAGTCAAAGTAGCATTTTGATGTTCTTTAAGGTCACGAAGCATGGCAAAGGCTGAAACGGCCAAGTCTATATTCTTTTTCCTTTCAAAGCGGTTAATGGAAAGAAAATTTAACCTACACAACATTGACAAGATTAAGTTACAGTACAAAATGATGCTGACTAATATTAAAGAACAATGTCCCAGTTGGCAATTGAAGACCATGCATAGATCAATAAGAAGAAAAGAGATATACAAACATGTCTGTTACTTGTAAGATTTAGGCTCATGAAATTGATCCACATTAACTGCAGGGTAAAGAACAGCTGGCTGAATTCCTCGTGCATGAAGGTAATTGAATGTCCTTGCAAACGTAGATGCGGTAAATCTGCTATTAACAAGAATCAAATCTGCCATTCCTGCAGTTGCCAAGTAGCACTATTTTAAGAATTAGTAAAAGTTGCAGAAAAACATTTACACGAAGATAGACATTTCAGATGAACACCATCAAAACCATGGACCATACCAGTTGTAGCTTCTTCTATGAAGTCAATGGGTTTCCTGTATAACCTCCGTAGAAAAGTTGTGTGTTGAGCCAACAACATATCCGGAAAATGACAATAGAAAACCACCTGGTAAATCATGCAATTGGTGAAATAACTTGATCCTTCTACCAATGCATCACAGCTCACATTAAAAACAAAATGAAAGAGAAAAGTACAAGAACAGAAAAGAAGTATAAATACCTTTGTTGATCTTTTCAATTTAAACAATGGGACAACAACTGACACTTGATCCACCAGTATAATGTCAAAAGATGGCCACATGAAGAGCACACAAAGAGCAACAAAAATGCACCTCAAATATGCACATACAGCATGAAGATGGTAGAATATATGCCGGGGGAGGAAAGAGCCATATACGATAACTGGGAAGGTGCCTGTATGGTAAATTGGCATCATATTTGAGCCAGAGAATATTGCCTTGAGTAAGATAAAGGGATAGGATATAAGACAAATATCTAAGTAGAAAAAAGGCATTCAAGGGCCATATACAAGATATCATAAAACAATTTAATTAGAGAAAATGAAGCATTTAACTCAAGGTACAAGTTATATGGATGGTTTGCAAGGGTAAACTAAAGAAAGGATAGAAGAAGAAAACAGAGGAGAAAAAAAAAAAAAAAAAGGAGCTGAACAAAGAGAAAAGAGAAAAACAACTCGTATTGCTTTCTTAAAGGAGTTGGTTACAGCCGGGTTTTAATTCTGAACATCCAGCTTCTTGACCAGGCTGCTGGTCACTAAATGGTAACTAAGTCCTACATTGAAATTGAAAGCTTAGTAAAATGTTGCATGGGCAGCTTCTTATCCTTCACTCTTCTCTTACTTCAGCTCTCTTTATTCTAACAATCCCTGCTTTCAAGAAAACCTTGTGTATGAGGTTCAAATAACTTCAGATAAAGTTGAAGGAACATGAATTGAAATCTGATACCCTCAATCCCTCCTTTCAGGAAAACCTTGTCTATGAGGTTCAAAGAACTTCAGACAGAGATGAAGGAACGTGAACTAAAATCTTATACCCTCATCTGGTGTGGCATTAGAAGCTTCATGAATGAGATAGGAAACATGCAACTCAAAGATTTGGATTCCAAGTGTTTCTCAATTGTCAGGTCTATAAATAAGCGTTGCAAAACCTTTTCCTCCGTTTTCAGCAAGTGACTTATTGTTGGCCTCAAAAATTTGTAATGGTAAAACTTACATCAAACCCCTACACTTCAGCTTTCTTTATTGCTTGAGGCTGTCAGTCTAACCATACTAATTTTAGGATGAGTGAAACAGGCCGGTAGAAAGCTTAGATGATCTAGCACATGATGTCTTCAAGCAACAAACACACACAAAAAAAAAAAAAAAAATCCTTGATACTAGCTGCATGGGTAATAATTGTTTGATCATTTGCGTCACCAATTTAATAGAATTAAGGTCCCGGATTTCCATTGGATGAACAAATTGTATTTGCTCATTGACAGGAATCAAACCACATTGAATTTTCAAATTGATGTTCTCTTTAAGGAAACTCTTTTGAGCAACCTTCAGTCCAACCACCATTGAAGGAGACCCCAAAGACCAGACTGACCTTATGGAACAGAAGTGGCTCATTATAGCAATTGTTACACAGATAAGACGAAGAAGAAATAGAAAGCCTATTTGTTTCTTTTTGGAAATTTTTGCTGTAAATCTTTATTTTTAATGAATTTTGATCTATTTATCAAACTAAAGATATGTATATAATGAATCCAATGGCAAAAATGTACGTTTGCAATTGTATTTTAAGATTTGTGGGTATGGATCAGAAGTTCCAAGCTCTGTCATGGTAAGTGCCAACCTTTCGACGAGAGACCTCAAAATCTGATCCCACACTCTTAATGATCTTAATTTGTATTCCATTGTGCCTGGTCCTTGTAATTTCTATTGTGGTACAGTAGCCACGGGAACAACCTCAACTTGAAAATAAGGCTATAGTTCCCTCTAATGAAGAGTTAGCCTGTGTCTTTTTATCCAGGATTGCTCAAAAGTTCAGCTCGTAACACAACATTTCACAAAAAGATCCTACCATTTACTAGTAGAAGCACTTCCACATCATTGACTACACAAAGAAGTAAGCAACTAAATACCAATTGGGTGGTGAACCAATACACATGATTTAATGACCCCATCCTTTACCTTGCTTTTGTTTTCTCTTTTTCTTGTTTAAGGC